>JABJVR010000063.1:754683-769830 GCA_025773905.1 Chitala chitala
CACACACACACAATCTCACCAAAAAAAGAATACTACACACATTCACCCACAAATATTTAATCTACACAATCTAACCCCCCCAAAAAAAAAAAAAAAAAAAAAAAGAATTGATTTAACCCTTAAAATAAATAAGGAAAAAATCCCTTCTGTACAAACAAGACAAGGAATACATAAAGCGAACACGGGGGAAGGGAAGGAGGAGGGGTTTGATCACGTGTGCACTTGTGCTGCTCCGGGGGGAACCAGTCTGAGTGGACCTGGACCCAAAGGCTGACACCATACCGCCCCTACCAGACAGCTCTGGGTTTTTTTTTTTCTTCACTAATTTGTTTGTTTTGCTGCATTGTCGACGGGACGTCCGCTCCGAGAGGACGACTGTCCAGGCGCGCTGGCTTCTCTCCCCTGGCTCTGCGGCGGCCCCCCCCTCTCGCCGCGGCTCTGCTCACAGCATGCCAAAGCCTTTGGCGTACATAATAGCCTTGAGCAGTCTCTCGCGCAGTTTCTCCCGGCTGCTGTACTCAGGCAGCAGGAGGACGTTGAAGCATGTGTGGGACGTGGGCAACCTGCGGGCACAACGACGTGGATGGGTCAGAGATGTGTGCCGGGGGAGCTAGCACCGCCACATTCCGGCCCCTCAAAACTGAACTTTGCTCACTTCAAAAGACTCATTAAAGAACCTCGCACAGAATAACAACAGCGAGTACGTGGGACGAAACACAGTCACTTGACTACATCTCGCCATACACCACTGTATGCAAGCATCTCATTTGTGACTACTGACAATACATGAGGTTATCAGCACACACAATATTACGGTCCTATTGCTATATGTGTGTATGTACACAAAACTTCAACCACCTAATTCAAAACTACCGAAGTAACTAATGTTTATAATCCATGGAGACTGCTGATATTACCATGGGCAACTAAACTCAGTTGTGTGCCCACCTTACCTGTCTGTGTCAGGCCCATTCTTGGCAATGATCATTTTGAGCTTGCCCAGTCCTCCAACGGGCGCTCGGTCTGTGCCCGTCGTGAACTGCAGGAATAGCCTCTTCTGCTCCTCCCCAAAGGAGTGCACCGTGTCCCAGAAGTCCCTGGGCCAATTCAACAGCTCGGTTACACTGCATGCACCGGCTGAGTGCTAACGATAGCATCTCCGTGGCTATTCGAAAGGTGGAAACTGTGGAAATGAACCCCACAGAATACACGGCCACACTTTTCACAACATCCGTTTACCTGATTATGCGGGAGTCTTTGTTGTAACCACCGTCGTATTCTGTCGTTTCTTCAAGTGCTTGAAAGTCTAAGTTCTGGGTTTGGTGCAGAACACAAATGTTTAAGCGGGACAGCAGCAGTCTGGACAACGTATGGACATGAGAAGACCAGAAGGCATGGCGCCCAGAAGACGACAGGCCTCACCCTGCTTCCACAGATGAGCAGCTCGATCTCCTCAGGTCGAAATAAGTACTTCAAAGGCGACTCGTTAGTGACCATGTGAAAACCTCTTCTGAATGCCTTGAACTGTTTTTCTACCGTTTTGTTGAGCATATACTCAGCGTATAAGGCAATGAAGTCCTGCAAACACAAACACGCAGCATGTTTCTCTCCTAGTCAAAACCAGAAGAGACGGCAGTGAGACCCTACCACAGCTGAAACACAGCACCGCGCACCACCCGCCCTCTCCCCAACGGAGCGACACAGACGCCGGGTCACCTTTCTGTTTTCGTTGGTAACAGGAATCTTGTCCCCATTCTCACGCAGGTTGTACATGAGGGGGTTTCCGAACAGGTCAGTCTGAGATATCTGAAAGGTGATCATCATGTCCTCCTCCACACTCCCCTCATACTCCAGAAGTTCCTTCAGGCTCTGGTAGAGAACCTGTGTACAGTACGTGAGTAACTCAGCAAGACTGCAAGGTCCATCTGGGCCCACATGCAATTTCGTAACACGCTTAACACGATATATACCAGACCGGCTAAATTAATCTGCCAGTTACCTCATCCGATGTTTACGTATTTATTTAGCCACAAATCGAACCTTAATAAACATAAGCAACAGCACAAATGGAAATCAATGCCCGACTAAGAGAAGACTGCATTACTGAACACTTTTGAGTGTCAGCATTATTTGTTGTACAGTTACAGCTACCAAACAAGTTATGAAAACAAGTTAACCTCATGAAAAATGACAGACCCTGGAAAAACAACTCGAGATTCTTGTTGAAGTTTGTCGGCACTATCTGATTGGTGTTGATCTGGCTACTGTGACCACAGGAGATGCGCTTGTTATCCATTCACCGAACACTGTCTGTTAATGGATGAACACATCATCTAAGGACAACGTAATCAATTTAACGTTAAGCATTCTCCTAACAGTTGGCTTTATGTAGCATAACGTACCACAACACCAAGCAAAGCACATTACATTTCTGACACTTCGCTGGTCATAAACATTGTGTTCTGCCAAGAGCAGGAAGCCATGATGTAAAGATAAAACAGTAGGTGTTAAATTACACGCTTTCCTCTTAAACAAATAAAAACCACTTTCAAAATTACCCCATCCATAAAACAAATGCGAGTGAAATCTGGAGTAACCAGCTTTATGTAAAGAAACATTACATGTTAAACTGATTTTTACAATTTTGAAGAGGAATGTGAAAATCGTTTAGTCTTGGCATTAGTTCAGTAATTTTGGCAGTAGAAAATTATTTATGGGAAGTGAAACTTGAAAGAAATTTGTCCATCCATATGTCAACACTGTAAAATCCATACCACTGTGCTCAATGTAACAAACACCAAGTGGATCGGTCATTACTGAACAAAGTACACAAAATCTAACATGGGGCAAACTTGAGTTGTGGGGCGGTTACCGGGTGGGAGTCTGCCAGGTCGCGGAACGTCCCTTTCTTGCCCAGTAGCTTCCGGTATACAACCATGGGGAAATGCACATCAAGGATGCAGTTGTTGTAAATGGCTAGTCCCAGGACGATGCCGATGAGGGTGAACTGGCCCTCGTTCTCAAAAGAGGACGGATTGAACCAGAAGAGCTTTGTCGCTTCATCGTACGTGAACATTCCTGCGGAGGACACAGTGTTCATTAAATAAAATAAAAAAATTAAAAAAAAAAATGAAGAAACATTCTCAGAAACTGCATTTCAAAACTGACAGGACTGATCTTAAATCCAACACAGGTTTACAATAGTAGTCAAAACCAGTATCGAGTGCAACCTAAAACAATGACCAAGATAAGGATGTTTCTTTGGTCACCTAAGCATCAGCTGAATGGTTCCTTACACAACTTATGCCACCAGTCTAAACAAGAGTTTAAAACCATACTGAAATGTAACCTAAACTTTAAAAATTACCTTATGTAGGTCAAAGTAAGGAACTACACAATAACCGAAGTTAATGCACTGGTGGAAATTTGCATGTACAGCAAAGTCATAAATATCACGATGAATGTTTTCACTCACACAGGTCTTAGGATATGAAGAGGCAAGTCTTTAGACAGAATAGGCAGAGAATACACTTAGTCTGTGTTACACTGCTTTTCTACAAAGCGTAATGGCTCATTTCAGCCATTTTCTTTAAAAAAAAAAAAAAAAAAAAAAAACATGAAGCTGATGTAACCATCTCTGAATGGGGGGGTGTTGTAACACCATTTATCAGCCATTGTTGATGCAATATCTTTACAACAATAATACATTTTATTTATAGGCGCCTTTTTCAATGCTCAAGGTCACCTTACAGACACAAGATAAAAAAATAACAAAAAAACAAAATAACTAAAAAACTATAATTTAATCAGTAATATGTAAAAACAAGTTAAGAACAATTTAAAAAGAAGGAAAAATGATTATGACTATTTAATTCAGGTGGAGTAAGCAAAACGGAAAAGGTGAGTTTTAAGTCGAGATTTAAACATGGGGAGAGAGTCTACGGATCAGAGGTCTAGTGGGAGTGAATTCCAGAGATGGGGTGCAGAGCGACTGAATGCTCTAGCCCTAGTAGAAGACAGACGAACATGTCTGGTGGACAAGAGATGGGCTGAGGAAGAACGTAGGGAGCGTGGGGGTGTATATGGCTGGAGGAGGTCAGACAGATATGGGGATGCGAGTTTGTGAAGGGCTCCGATTGTGAGGAGAAGAATCTTATAGTTGATGCGCAGATGAGCCGGGAGCCAGTGAAATTGTTTGAGGGGTGACATGATCCGTGATGGGGGTTCTAGTTAAGATACGGGTATCTGAGTTCTGAACCAGCTGAAGTTTTTGGATGGATTTTTGAGGCAAACCAAACAAGAGAGGATTACAATAATCTAAACGGGATGTAACTAGAGCATGGATGAGAGTGGCTGTACAGTGGGGAGTGAGTGATGGACGGAGACTGTTAATATTATAAATATGGAAGTAGGCAGACCGTGTTATTTCACTAATGTGGGCAGAGAATGAGATGGTGCTATCCAAGATGACACCCAGGCTTGTAACCTGAGGGGAGGGTGGGACGGTGGAACAGTCAATGTTTGAGAAACTGTCGGTTTTAGAGAGTATGGATTTAGTTCCTACAAGAAGAAATTCCGTTTTATTGCTATTGAGTTTGAGGAAATTATGTGAAAACCAATCTTTAATTTCCATCAGTTAGAAAAGGAAGGGAGGTAAGCGTGGAAGTGGGTCTAGTGGACAAAGAGTTCGGTGTCATCTGCACAGCAATGAAACTGGATGTTATGTTTTCTGAATATTGAACCAAGGGGAAGTAGATACATGATGAAGAGCAGGGGACCAAGGACTGAGCCCTGGGAGACCTCAGTATTGACAGGGGCAGGTTGAGATGTGTAACTGTGCAACTGAACAAACTGAGAACAGCCAGAAATGTAAGAAGCGAACCAGGTGTATTCAGTGTCAGTGATGCCAATAGAAGTTAAACAGTTAAGGACGATAGGGTGAGAAATTGTCAAATGCTGCTGTGAGGTCAAGAAGGATTAGGATAGTGAGTAGTTAAGAGTCTGCAGCTAATAATAGATCATTTGAGATTCTTACCTAGGTCTCTGTACTATGAGCAGGGCGGAAACCGGATTGAATTTGTTCATACAGATTGTTTGAAAGACGGCTGTGGACCTGAGAAGCAACTTTTTTCTTTATCCAAGCAGTTTCACACCACTTCATATCTCAAGTCATACGTTCCTAAAGAATCTCGCATAACCACCCTGTGACTTCAGTGATACATTTGGTGTTGAATCATCCACATAGGTTTAAACACCAGCAAATTTCTCACCAATCAGATGAATTGGTAAAGCGTCTTGGACAAGGGGCCAAACGGTGTTAACATTACCCAGCCAAGTCAACTGTCCAGAAGCAGCAGAATATCATACCGATATCTGGGTTGAAGATCTCCTCCACTACAAGCTGGAAGAACTCTTTCGACACTCCTCCTTCATCTACTCCTTGCTCTCCCTCAAACTCCACGTATAGTTGCTTTTTCAGGTCTGCTGGGTTTTCCATGGCAATCATCTCCAGCTGCATCAGGGACAAACAAAATCCATCAAACCGTTTGGTACAGGGACACCTGGCATGTATACATGGAGATGAATTACCACCAACCAACCCATTTTTGCCAATCACCAGTATTAATATTGAAAAGCTAAACCCTACACTGCACACACAGTCATACATAAAGAAACTTCAACAGCATTCTGTGCACATCACTGCAGTCACACCCCAATGCGTTACTTACTCTGACCAGGGCATCGTCGATGATGTGGTCTCTGCGAACCTTGAGCCGCAGGTAGGGGTTGAGCTGCTGTCCCTGGACCATGCTGTAGAGGACCGTGATGCGGCGCTCGCTGTACATTCGGATCCTGTTGTCGTAATACAGTCCTAGGTTCTTGGTGACAGCACTGAGGATGAAAGGACAGGTCATGAAGGAGAACTTGTTTTCTGTCTCCACCTTGAAGAAGGTGTAGTCCTTGTCCATCTCCAGTACATCATTCAAGGGCTCATTGACAAACTCCTCAAAAGGGATGAGGGGCCGGCGACAGTCAATGGTCTTGACGCCCAACTCCGTCTCCAGCGGGTCGACCCGGGGGCCTTTCTTGTTCCGCCGCTCCTCACCCAGCAGCTCCTGCAGTGTCAGTTCGCTAGACTCGGGAATCGGCTCATCGTCCTCCTCCTCGTTATGGTCGACGTCCAGATCTCCACCCAATATGTTGGAGTAGTAGACCATCTTTAAACACTTGGTGGCCGCCACCACAGCGTCATCGTCATTGACCAGGTTGCGACTGTTGAACTCATTGCTGATGACCTTGTATGTGATGAGCTGCTGGAAGGTCTCCATCATGCGGCGGATCTGCTCGGCACTGTATTGTGACCAGAGGCGCGTCAGTTTGGCCTGGGCGGCCAGGGGCAGCTTGCTCATGGCCTTGCAGAAGAGCGGCAGGGCGATCTCCAGGTACTCCGGGCTGTGCAGGTTACTGTTCTCCATTACGATGATGAAGAGATTCAGGTAGTTGGGGTCCCTTGAGTACACATTGTGGTACGTGAGGTCACACTCCACGTTGGGTGACAGGTACACCAACGCGTTGAGGAAGGCGGCCTCCACCTTCTCGTTTGCTAGCAGTTTGTTATAGACTCGCCGCACTGCCTCAATGTCCACCGACACCTCGTCAGGGGCCAGCTTTTGGATATTGTTGTCCCCTTGTGAGGCACCTTCCCCCAAGCGGGAGGAAGAGGCTTCCTCGTCTTCCTCCATAGCAGCAGCAGCAGCAGAGCAGGCCGCTTTCTCCTTCTCATCCTCATCCTTGTCCTCGTCCTTGCCCTGGAGGGACTTGAGCTCCTCCTTGGTGTGCTGTTTGGCCTTGCGAAAACTCTGGACCAGGCTGTCGGCGCTGGAGAAGACTCGGCCAATAACGCGTATTAATGGGGAGTAGTCCTCTGTCTCCCCGCACACCTCCAGGATCTCATATACTTTCTCCTCCGTGAGAAAATTCAGATCTGTGAAGTCAATTTCACACGCGTAAGCTTACATCTGAAACAGATAAAGCATCCTTTTGTCTAAAGACAGATTTGTCAAATTTATATACTGTGTCATGAGACATCCTTACATTACATTTCAGTTTTAAGTTACTTTCAAAATAAAGTCAACTTTCTCATGACTAATCCCAAAGGGTAAACATATATGTATGCAGAGATTTATATATGCATCAACATTCCAGATCAACTAATATAGTGCACATATACAGCAAACTACATAAAACTACATATTTCCAAACAAGTTTCAGAAGCAGATATCACTAGTGTACTTTATTTTATGATAACAATCAGTTTGGCATTTCACTTGGCGTACACTGCTATAATTATCATCAGTAGTACAACATCTGGAAATGAGTTACATCCACACTCTCAGACTCAAGGCAGGAACTGACTCACAGCATCTGCAGAGGACACACTTCCAGTGTTAGAGTGAAAGCGTGAGGTACAGAAGACAGAGCACTGAGTCACCTGTACCTCCCCATGTTCATGATCCACCTGAGTCAACATGCACCTGTCTGACACCACACAGGTGTGTCAGTCACTGAAAGCCCTGCGACCCGACTGAGCGGTTACAAGTCCCACCTTCCCTGAGCTCAGATATTCCATGCACAAGCACAGCTGTAGTCCAGTTACAAAAGAAATGTGGGTGGGGGGAAGAGGAAAGATAAAAAAAAAAAAAAAAAAAAAAAAACTTCACCTTGGGACAAACTGTACTGACAAAGACACACTGACCTCTGAGAGGAGAATGGGCTCTGCTAGGTGCTGCTGGAGGTGTGGTTCTTACCTTTAAAGTCATCCCTGGCGGGAGGCACCTCCTTGCGGTTCATTGTCCTGATGCTGCAGGTCGAGTTGTGGTGGCCCCCCTTGGCACTGTTCTCTAGATAGGCAGAGCTGGTTCCTTTCTTGGAAGGGTGAGGATCACAGAGTTTGGCGTTAATCTTATACAGCTGGAGGGCCTTGACGGCAGCCGCGTTGTTATCCATACGCTGGAAGCCCGGACAGGAAGCGCAAAACTCATTCGTGCAGGCCTCATTTCCACAGCCCTCGGTTAACTGGTGGTAGTAACGCTCTATGAGATGCTTCGCAGCTGCCCGCTTCCTGGAGCACACATTCAGACACAGGGCACAGGGGTTAGAACGGCGCTCACTCTCAGAGTGAGCCGACACGAATGTCCAACGCCAAAGCCACACTCTTCTTCTTCTTCTTCACTTCCTTCCAGGACAGGAAGAAACATAAGCGAGGCTCCACAGGCCTGCAGTTCTGCTGGCCCATGTCAGCACTGCAGAACTGCACAGGAACTACACACATGCATTCCCTGCATTGACACAGAACGCACCATGCTCAACACCATGTTTATGTAAAACTTTCTACAGAGCACAGACCAATTCAAGAACAGAAACTTGTCATTATGCTTTTGTTCGTGCATTATTTTAATGGGACATCAGCAAAAAACTGTTACAGCAATTCTGTAAGTTTTTTTCTGAGGGGGAAAAAAAAATTAACTACAAGGGGAAAAAAAATCAGGTCAGGGAACAGCCAACTACAAACACCAAGTTCAACCAATGCCACATAGGTGACTGCAAGATTGATTTGGATGAAACCAAACTTAATGTGCAGCCCTGAAATTCAGAAAGTGATAACGAAAATGTGACATCAGTGCAGTGCCCCTTTGGTGCTAAAATAACTGACCCCCACATGTAGAGAAGAATATTAAACCAACGGCCACTGCCAGTCACCTGACCTCTGCTTTGCACAGCATGTTTTTTCTCTCTCTTTCACTGTCCTTGTCAATATCTGCACAAACACAACAAAAACTGAACATGTGTTTGGTAGGCAAAAAGTTAATAAGAGTCTAAACCCTAATGAGAAGAACAGCATGCGCCGATATGGAGAGCTTTCATTATGGGATGGATTACCAATGGCTTTTAAAGTGTGCAGGAATTGGTCAACACCACCACAGCTGTGAACAACAAAAAACAAACCAACGTCCACCATAAACTCATTCACCAATTATTCGACAGAACAAAACTTCTTATGCAGCCAATAACAAAGGCGTGCAAAATCTGTCTCAACTTGGCAAAGAGCTTTATTCATCATCCAGCATGACACAGAACACATTACACAGTTAAAAAACAACCAAACAAAGTGACACTGAAGTGCATGAATGTGTCACATGCCAAGATGTTCATGGGCACTGCTGGAGAAAAAGGCTTCAATTACCCAAACAACAATAACAAAAACTGTAATCTAATCCATACATTTCAATCAATTCATAATAAAAGCATAGTTTACTAGTTTACTTAGAGCAGATAGGCTCTCCACTTACAAATGTTGTGAATGAACAAAACGGCAAAGTTAATAAACACACAATTAAGTGGAATGAAACACGTTTATTCTAATGTGTTCAGCAGTATTACACCTTTAAGCCTGACCCTAGGTAACCCAGACAGAACAGGTATGATGTAAGAAAGACTGACTTAAAACCACACATCAGTACTGGACAGTGTGATCACATGCACTGGTGTATATTTATAAACGTCAACTCCGCGAAAGTGGACTGCACTCTCACGACACCCGACATTCACACACAGCCGTTAGCTTAATATCAAAATGAAAATGAACACCAAACGTGCAAACAGCAGCTTGTTAAAATGGCCAGAATGTGATTAAATGAAAGATGTAGGTAAAAACCACTGAATACTTACATTCGTCCTGTTTCTGGGGTTTCTACGACAGACTCCTCTACTGATCTGAAACAATATGACAGAAACAAGTCAAGATCGTTGAGGCTGCCTCAGGAACAGCAGCAATCCGACAGGCTTGAATTTAATGGATCCACGTTAGATTCCAGATTCTGCTACAGCCTGAAGTACTTGGTCAGCACACCCTTCTGATGAAAACCACAACAAACATCTGACCAATGTAACCTCTTAGGGCACAGGCTCAATTAAAGGTGTATGCAGTACATAATCACAAGAAAGCCAAATACACAACCTACAGCTCTTAAAATAGGCCCGTGAAGATAAATGTGTGTAAAGTAACTAGTAATTTCCTCGTCTTTATGGCTTTAGGCAGTAACAAAAAACACAATTCTGGTTAAGCATGCTGTGTACAGGCTAAGGGCCCTTTACCTTTCTGTTGCATGTCTAATTACTTAACCATTGTGACATGATTATCAAGTTTCACATTCTTCTAACATGTTATAAAGGAATCTCTAAAATTAATTTGTAAACTACTGTAATATTAAAGACATTCTGAATTACAGGCATCTGTGGACACGGCGTAAACCACTCATATTTACAGAACAGAAGCTCGTCCTAACCTGGCCTTGTTGTAAAATCGCAGTATGTTTTAAAATGGTAGGCACGAGTTATGTATTGCAATGAAAAACACAACAAAGTGAGGCACATCCACACGAAGTATTAAACGCTTGCTCCGTGTTTTTTTTTTTTGGGAAACGCAGTGATGTGGAGCAAAAACAGCACCAGTTCTTATGGGTCTGGCAGACGTGAAGAAACAGTGGCTCAGGGGTGACTCTCTCTCCCTGCTGGGCAGTGAAATAATTCTGTTCATGTGGGTTTTCTTGAGCTGAAATGCAACAATGTCAACAATTTGGTTGCAGGTTTTAAAATACTCTGCAGAATGTATTCTGAACATCTAAAATCAATCAGGACATTTTTGGCATTGCTTTCTATCAGATTAATCTTTTCTGCAAGGCGTTTTGCACGTAAATTGTGTCACAATCTTTCATTATCCAAACACAGACAATAGTATTAAAGCCATCACACCATAGCCCCTTATCCACATGTAAGCCAGGAGCTGGCATGGATCATACCAGCAGGCTGGATGCAACATGCATGTGGCATGCACAGCTCAGCTAACTACATGCGAGTGTGGTAGTTCCTCCAAAGGCTGTGCTCGAAGTTGTCAGTGCTGACACAGCTTTAGCGCAGTTCTCTCCAACCAAAACAGTCAAAAGCAGCACAAGACAATGTATCTGCAGCAGACTGATTGCAGTTATATTTACTAACAATTGCGTTTAAACACCTGCAATCCACAGTTCACCATCAAATTCGAGCACAACTGGATAGCAAAACGTGTGCATGACATTTGGAACAGGTGCACCGCAGAAGGCACAAAAACACTCTTTTGGCGCCTATTTTAACAATGTCATTGTCCTCTTTCCGTCGTGACAGGAACAAAAACAATTTTTTTTTTATCAATACAGTCAACGATCGTGCATTAAAGTAACAAAACGCGAATGCAGTAAAATCCATTCCAAACAACTTTTAAAGGAATACAGTTTACATTAAATAACGCAAAAGGTTTAAATACGAAACTCAACAAAGAAAACTGAACGTTAATATGCAACATAGCACGTATTTAACGCTGAATACGCTGGAACACTGGTTAATTTCGACTGCATAATACGAACACAGTTTCACACATTTCACTTCATTTTTTTTTTTTTTTAAATCATGGCTTCATCGGAAGCAAACGACCCTGGGGCTGCAAAGCAAATACGCCACTGCATTTATTCCTACGTCGTCACACGAGTAAACAACGTTTTTGAAAGAAAACCAGCGGTGCAGCTCATCCGGTTCGCCGAACCCGGTAACCTTATCGGTACTAGTGGGGCAGCAGGACGGTTAGCAGCTAACGAGCTAACCAAGCTAAGGTGGCGGCGGGCTAGGCGGCTATTAGCGAGCTAACGCGGCTATGAACCAGCGAGCTACAACGGCACGGAGGCTAACAAGCTAACAGGTAGCGCGCTAAGCAGCCAGACAGCGGCCTGGGGGCGCAGTAAACACCTCCTGAGTGGGAACATGACACTGTCAGGCAGGCCGCGCTGGCTCATGACAGCGCACGTTAGCTGCTGACTCGGCACCGTCTGCCTATTTTATGCGTCTATATAAACGAAGCAGCCAGCCGCGGACGCTGTGAAGCGGTAGTTCTCGCACACCGATGGGTTTAACGCCCGGCCAGCGAAGTGTGCAGCCGCGGGGGCTTCATGCGCAAGTTTCGCACTGCGGCCTAGCCGCGCGGCTAACGGTGTTAGCTGTCAGTTAGCCGTAACGCGGCTCTAGGTCACCGTGCATCAGTATTTCGCACGCATCGACTTCTGCTAATATTCTGCAGCCGTGTGTAAAATGAAACAGCCCGTTATGCCCATTTCCTTATTTTTTACACAGAATTGTAACTGGGCGCTTCAGCATACTGAAGCGTTTCAGTTCTATCTAATACTGCACTTGGTGCAGTTTCTCGACACGCTATCTCGTTAGCTTTCCAGTTTACGTCCCGTAGGCCACAAGTCACCGGTACTCTCCCGGCCACCTCACCGACCTCTCGTATCCTCCTGCCGGGGTGGACTCGGCCTGTGGCGGCGCACACTCGCAGTCCTGCTTCTCGTCGGAATTCATACGAGACTTTCCTCCCTCACTCGCGTGTGTGTCTGTGTGTGCCTAAGCGCGCAAAGACGTCCCTCCTCTGCCTGGATACCAGTTCGTCAACACAACTTGTTACCGCAGATGTGTCCTGAGTGGAGGTCGCAAGCTTGCTAGTATAAGGGAGTAATTTTCATTTTAGGCCTATTTTCACTACACAAAATGATTTCTGCCATCTTGGTTTCAGCGGGGCTCAGCCGTGTACAAAGCGACCTGTCCCAGCATGCAGCGCGGCCCCCACCGCTGGCTGTCTGTCATAAGGGGAAAAAACTGCATGGTGGAGTTTTCACTATTGCCCCACAATTGTTAGTATTCATGTGAAATTAAGAAGTCTAAAGCTACTGTATTTTAAAGCATTTGACATGCTTTGCAAAATGTATGTGCTGCAACCATGACGTCTGCAAATGTAAAATTAAAGAGTAACGGGTCAGTTAAGGGTTAATAGTTATTTGGAACACATTTTCTAACCAAGTAAACATTATGAGGTATTTGGCACACTAGACTGGGTCGCATGATCCCCAGTTATTTGCCCACGAGAACCCTGCTTTTGCGCTGTCTTCATATGTGTGCGTGAGTGTGCAAAAATAATATGTTCGTGTTGCATTTGATAAACTGTACGCATCAGTTACGATTATATTTTGATAACTATAATTATGTTATAATGTTTAATGCCATAAAGTCATTTATTAAAAATATGAAGGGGAACGGGAAATATGCTATGGAGAAAGGCGAAAATATGCTTTCATTTAGCTAATTAAAACTTTTTTTGTTGTTTAAAAGGAACCTTTAAGTGTATGAGATTTAATATTTAGGACAGTAGCCGTCATTTTCATGGACATGATGTGTATGTCTACAAATACTAAATTGGGTAAATCCAGCACTAATGCAAAGTAAATGTGGAAACAGCACACGGGAAAAATGTTTTACAATGAGACTGAATTAATAGCACAATATTGTTTTACAACATGATCGCATCTAAACGCATTTACAGAAAACCATCCCTGTTCAAACTTCAGAGATATGCTATTACATTTAAGAGCTTCATATCAAGATCAGTCAACGAGGTGAGTTTATAACATCGGTTTTATTCCTATACAGTGTCACATATGAATGGGTGTAGACAAATGTTAAATAAATGCATTGTTAACAAGTATAATTAATTACAAATTTTATAGCTATTTGTATACAATGGAATAATTTAATTCGTTTTTCAGTGCAATAAACGATATAATTTAGATCACTTCCATATTCAAATTTGTTAACGTTAAGTGTAAACGCTGTCAGTTCTTACCAGTAGATGTCAGTCTTAGTGGAAACACACATATATATATATATATATATATATATATATATATATTGTGCGAGTGAGACAGGGGAGCATATTGGAAAGAGTGAGTGTCACCTCTTACCTCTAGGGTTGTTGGTCTATCCCAGGCCCGGCTCTGTGTTAATGGAGTTCACTTGTTTTTCTTCCGGGTGCAATAGCTTATGTTCAGTCCATAATATATGTTTTTAACTGGCATCTGGGGCAGGGGTCAGGATTTACATTGAAGGAGGTGTTTGAGGACTGTGGTGCCCTTAGCTTCCATGGTATTAGATTATAAATAGTCATTTAGCAGATGCTTTTATCCAGAGCAACTTACAACATTTCATATGCACATTACAATGAGCTAACGTAGGGTATCTTGTTCACAGACACACCAGGTGGCTGGGCTGGGATTTGAAACAGGAGGCTTCTGCATCCTAGCTTGATGTTCTACCCATTGAGCCACCAGGCTGCCACAGATGGAGGTTTTGCTGGTTTCTTTTGAGGCCAAAGGTTGATGGATAGATTGCAATGATTCTAAGTAAGAGTAAACTCATGAAGGATTTAGATCATGGCTGCTGCATGGGGTGGGGGTCCACAGAGCGGAGTGTTTTCCCTGCCTGCCAGTAGTGCCACAACGCTGTC
The DNA here is from genome assembly GCA_025773905.1 of Chitala chitala. Taxonomy (NCBI): domain Eukaryota; kingdom Metazoa; phylum Chordata; class Actinopteri; order Osteoglossiformes; family Notopteridae; genus Chitala; species Chitala chitala. The sequence continues at coordinate 769,103 of JABJVR010000063.1, forward strand.
CGTAAAAGCACATATTCACAAGACACTGTGTGTTTTATGCAGCATTTCATACTAAATTGGTTGTAAACTATCATGTTTATTCCACACAAAATAAATTATATTGTTATCATAACTGTGTGCACTTCTCTGTTTCTGTTCGCTGACCTTACAGTCAACAGGAAATGCCAGTGTTTTCATTGACTCATGACTTTTGCTGCATTGAAAAATTTCAGCAAACATCAATAATATAAGAAACAACAATACTACTAATTAAAAATGTTTCTTGATTACTCCAGGGACTGCACAGGTCAAATGATGCTTGGCTTGAACACGTTTGTGAACCGATAAAAATGGGTGTGGTTAGTGATGCAGACTCCGCCTCTCCATGATGCTCTCTGTTTCCGCAGGGGAGGCGATTTGCATTACTCATTCACGAAGTCTGTTCTTGTTTTCAATAATGCAAGTCTGCCCTGGTGCTTTATCATGGCTTGAAGTTTGTTTGACAAATCTTTCATACCATGACTGTAAATACTCAAAATACTGCAACTGTCATATGCATATCCTATTTGCCTCAAAGAAAAGGAATTACCAAAATATGTACTGTTACCTGTAGGTAATGGTAGTGTTCACACACACACACACACACACACACACACACACACACACACACACACACACACACACACAGTGTTTGTTTTTATTTTTGGATATATTTTATAAAAAAAAAAAAAATAAAAATAAAAAAATAA
>JABJVR010000063.1:781104-795476 GCA_025773905.1 Chitala chitala
GCTTGCTGCAGTGGGAGATGCAAGTGTTAGGGGACACACACACACACACACACACACACACACACACACACACACACACGCCTTAGGGAACTGAAAGATGTTGCTGTAAGCAGCTTCGCCATTTTTTTCTCCTCCACTCATCCCTTTTCTGTTTTTAACCTTCATACGTAACTGACCGTAATACAGTTTGAAAATAATAGCTTGGCTCAATCGTTTGCCAATAAAAAGGACTTTGGCTCAAACCAAAAACAAACATAGAGACTGAGGACATGTACCTGTCAGATGCGCAAGACTTCATAAAATCATGGTTCCTTTTCTTTGCTCTGAGGGGAGAAGAGGGGAGAAAAGACACAGACGTAAATAACTAAATATGTACACACACATAAACACCCACACACAGACACCCACTCACAGACACCCACTCACAGACACAGGACTGGTCAGTGTGGGCACTGCAGTCAATGTGCTAAGCACTGTGGTCACTGAAGAAAATGCGAAATGGCAGGGAAGGTGACCAATGGGTAAGATTGGCATGCCTGAAAGAAGCAGGGGAGGGCATGTGTAGGAATCTCTTACCTGGGGGTCCACTCACTGTCCTCCACATGATGCCCCTGGGCAACCATGGTGGGGCTGTGGACAAAGCCGTTGGCAAGGCTGGGAACAGAGGCAGCACTCACTGGGCTGGAGAAACACTGTGCCGTGCTGAGAATCTGCGGCACAAGGACAGGCAGCTAGCTCAGTCTCAGCTAAATATTAACCTAAATATCAATCACTGTCAGCCCACGGCACCACTAGTAACACTGCTACACCGGCCCGCGGCACCACTAGTAACACTGCTACACCGGCCCGCGGCACCACTAGTAATACTGCTACACCGGCCCGCGGCACCACTAGTAACACTGCTATACCGGCCCACGGCACCACTAGTAATACTGCTATACCGGCCCACGGCACCACTAGTAACACTGCTATACCGGCCCACGGCACCACTAGTAACACTGCTACATCGGCCCACAGCACCACTAGTAACACTGCTACACCGGCCCGTGGCACCACTAGTAATACTGCTATACCGGCCCGTGGCACCACTAGTAACACTGCTACATCGGCCCACGGCACCACTAGTAACACTGCTACATCGGCCCACGGGACCACTAGTAACACTGCTACACCGGCCCGCGGCACCACTAGTAATACTGCTATACTGGCCCACGGCACCACTAGCAATAGTGCTACATCGGCCCACGGCACCACTAATAATACTGCTACAGTGGTCCACACCTCCCATCCTTACTCTGACCCTGCTTCATCTAGAAAGATCTTAAAATTTCCCACAGAGTAAGAAGCTGTTTTGTCCAATTCACACAAACTCTACAGTGCAAACAAGATCAGATTAGATCTGTCACAATCACACTGCTCTCCCTCACATAAAGAGTTAGCTCGAACATGGGATAATAGGAGAAAGGAAGGTCATATGCTTCACAAAGTGGTCTAAACGTGACACGACCTGTTCCACGAGCTCTGCCACTGGCAGCAGGCTGCCACCTGCAGGCGACAGACTGAACTGCAGGACACATTCAGAGTGTGCATGTACTGTTCGCTGCTGGAGAAAACTGTATGGAGAAAGATGCCTGCCACAAGAATTCAGCATGCAACACTGTAGCACAGCATCGCAACTGATCAATTATAACATTCAACACGGCGCAGACTCACTGCGAGAATTTGTCCACAAAGCCTTGTACACGTTTGTGCGAATTGTTTGAATAAAGCGAATTACAAGCCAACACACACAAGTGGTAGTAAGAGAATTCAGCACAGAACTGATAAATGTGACAAAGCTGTCAAAAATGCTCCACTCCATGGGATGATAACGTGTGAAGTGACACGATCAGCGCGCCAGTTTATTAATAATCCGTTTTCTTTCTTTAATAATTAATTTCACAATGTTGAAGATTATTTAGGAAAGATTACTATGAAACAAATGTAAGTACAATATACATAATCTTGCTTCAAATGTAACAGTATGTAGAAATTAATGTGTTTTGCAGTTCCTGATACAATATACTGTACACGTATGTGGAGATATGGTCCGCCAATAACCACAGCACATTTTTGTACTGACTGGCTACAATAATACAAGTAATACTGATAGGGAATGAGGGACAAAGGGCTTTCCTGCTTCCCTAACTGGGTTTCATCATCATCATTATTATTATTATTATTATTATTATTATAGAAGTTAATCCACTTTAATGATAGGGTGCTGGGACTTTACTAGCCTAAATAAGTATTTTGTTAACCCTCAGCTTTCAAACAAGTTAGCGGATAGTCTTTAACAGCGAAGACACCATACTGAAATTTCACTGAATTAACTGTTATTGATGCAAACCCCTGTGCTGTTGTTGAGAGTTAAACTGGAATCTGTAAAAGTGCTTCAGATGAAAAATGTGTCAGATCAAAGCAAATAACCAAGAAAAGCAACAGCTCTGGGATATTTATACTTTTCATTGGATGCTTTAGGCAAATGGTTAGTGAGCACTCACAATAATGCATATTATACATGCTGTGCGCATCTGTCACAAAAACTGAGCTATTTCTGGCAAACTGGTTTGTGTGCTTCACTGAGCACATGAAGCAAGGCAGAAAATACCCTTGAGATTTTGTGCAAGTGTGTGTACGCGTGTGTATGCGTGTGTCTGACAGTGAATAAATGAATGCAGGAATTCATGTGTGTACATGTTTAAATTTTTTTTTTTTGCTCCCACGTGGGTATGTAATGCTGCAATTTGACCAAATATCATTCCACAGAAATGGTCCCATTAGGCAACCTCAGTTTTAAGAGATTCTCCCAGCTTTTGGTCAAGAAAGAGGTTAACCTCTCTTACTGGTAGCCTATCAGCACTGGCTTAAAAGCATCCTGTCTGCAGCCTCCCGTCATATTTAGTTCATGTATTTCACTGCAATAAATCCTCTTACCCGTCCAGTGGGCCTGCTTAAGTTCGATCATAACACCACTAACCATTTGGGATCCCACGTTCAAGCTGATTGGTCCCAGTGTGATTTTTGCTTCTGAGTTGGGGTTAGGCAGATGTACACCTGAAAAACAAGGAGAAAAGGAAAATAATTCAGGATGAACGATAACAGCAGCAGCACCAAGCAATGGCTCAGCTATTCCAAACAATCTTCACCCGTGGTTTTAACCATGCAAGCAGCTTGGCAGCAGGCCCCAGCATAGAGCTGGAGGGCACTCAGACAGCTGACAGAGCTGAGAAGGCAAGGCAGTCGCCATGCCAACAATAGAGTGTTCACATGTAACTGTAACACAGGCTGTTACTATGAGCTGCTTCCAAGCCAGAGCCCAGGTGACACCTCACAGCAGCATAGAGAGCGGATGCAGTGACATCATACAAAGATGCAGGATTTAGAGCTGAGGAATGCCAACATCTGCCAAGTGCACTGCAGCATTATTAAAACAGTGTATGCTCACTTTGCCTCCTGAAAAATATTCTTAAACTGGGAAAAAACCTATTTTAAGTGTCTTTACATGTTGCCTTTTAGTACCGGTTATAGCAAAACACATTCCTATGACCACACCAACATTGCTAAAAAAATGTACTGATGGCTTTCAAGGTAATGCTAATTTAGCATTAGCACCTTCGGTTCTGTTTTAGAACACTGCTGCAGTGAAACACACAGAAAAAACTGTTTATGTCCACCAGAAACATTCAGCAGAATTTAAGGGATAAAAAAAACAGGTAGAACATCAGGCTAGGATGTGAAGGTCTCCCAGTTTGAATCCCAGTCCAGCCAGGTGTGACCTTGAGGAAGACACTGAAATGCTAGCTCCCCGGAGACTGTGTGTGGCTGGCTGCCCACTGCTTCCCTCAGGGGATGGTTTAAATTCAATTAAATTAATTTTTATATAGTGCCTTTTACAAAAAAAAATTACGGTATTGTATGACGTTTGCTAAGCATCAACAGCATGTGGATTCCTCAACACTTTTGTCACCTGCTAGGACACATTTTTCCATCTCTAATCTTCCACATTCTGCTTATAGTCATTAATTTTGCCCTTTGCCATCGTCTGAGAAAATGTAAAACGTGTGATGCACAGTACCACCAAGGATGTGCGAGCACATTCTTTCAAGAGAGTTCAAAGTTCAGTTTCTCATATGCAAAAAAAAAAAAAAATGCAATGAGCCGCTCTATGTAGAGGCAGTAAGCTTCATATGAATTCATTTGTTATAATCAGCCTTTCTTTTTCTTCCTTCTCTGCACAGAAAGTCATTCTTGAGAAATTTATAGTGTGACGCAGCATCTACAGCAGCGCGCACGCACACGCACACGCACACACACACACACACACACACACACACACACACACACACACACAGCTCTGGATGTTGCACCACTGTCATTCTTGAATTGGTGGGCCTGCTGCTGCTTGAAAACTCTTTCGGTAGATAAAACCCTTAATTAAGAATAGTGCCATTACCTACAGTACAGTAACATCACAAGGTGTCCTTGCACTGACACTTATTTTGCAACTCGCACGAAGCACATGCAGCCAAGCCCATCTCCCCCTCCATATGATGTAAATAGAGTTCAACAGCTGGAACATAAATAAGCATCTTTAAACAAATAAGCAGCAAAGTCTAGGTTACAACAACATTAAATCACCGCCTAGGGTGCACGCAGCACTACCAACAACTTTTCTGATTACTTAAAACATGTTTGAGATTTTAAAACTTTAACACAAAAACCAGCATCTTTCCATGTGCACCTTTCCAAGCCGAAGCCTGTTGATGCATTCAAAAAATATAACGTTTGCAAGAGTCGACACTCACAGCCATGCAGAAACACACCAAAAAGAGGCACTCATTCGTCCTTGCGACAAAAACGAATGAGTGCCCAAAAACTTCTCAAGACCTCAGTATTTCATTACCTAACAGTTACGTTTATGATGTGGACTGAAGCACATGGACAGGCTAATGTCATATAAATCCTCACACACACGAGTGAGACTAACACACTGGAAATCCATCACAGCAGGCCCCCTGCTCACCCTTTTGATATAGCCTTACTGCCCTCCCCACTTTAATCCACATGTGCTGTCAAGGAACGTCCCACATTACTGGTGAAAGAGAAGCTCCCCTTCCACAAAAAATCCCGGTGACCACAGCATCAGCCTCTGCAGGTACCCCAGAACAGGCAGTGATCACAGTGTTCTGAGCCATTCACACTTACCTGCCTTCTAAGAGCTGCCTCTAAACTGCTGCAGCATGGAGCCCTTCACTCTTTGTTTCCATCTCGTGGAAACTTGAAACGCTGCCAGGCATCACCAGCCGAGCTCAGAGGCAGCGCCACAGTTAGCCAAAACAAAGTGCGAACACTGGGTCCCACTGACAAAGTCCATCCCACAAACCGTGCCCATCCCCAACTCAACAGGCCCTGCCCCTCACATGGAAGCTCTACCATTCAGAGTAAAATAGTGACAGAAGGGAGACCCAGGCAGATGGGCACTCGCTTGCTCTGGTCTGACTGTTCTCAGCATAGCAGTGAACTTCTGAAAACAAGTGCCGGTCTACACAGCAGACTGCTATAAATTAAAGCGCTCCTCAATGAGCCAATCAAAGAATGCAATCACAGCTCAGCATGTATTTTATTAGATAACCTGAGCCCTGAGGACAGCACAGAAGAAAACAAAAAACAAACCAAGGTATATAAGGGCATTTTACTTATATTCAGAAATGGAAATATATACACAATTATAGCACAACACACATTTTTGTGCGGTTATGTTAAGCATAAAAAAATATGTATAGTGCAGATCTGTATTTTATTCCATAAATACAACAAAATATAAAAAGTTCCTTGAAAGTATCAGAAGTGTCACCTTTGTCTGAGTTCTGACTGGCACTCAAAAAGGCCTTGATATCCCCACAGAGGGCCAGAGTTTCCACCTGCACAGAGAAAGGAAGACAAAACAGACATGAGCAATCAAAGACAAAACAGAGGCGTGGGTAAATTATCGACCCAGTCATTCTTAGTGTTCCCAAAGATCCTGAACAAGCACAGCTACAAAGAGAACCTTAAGACAGGAACTCTTTTAGGGTCCTCTCTGTCTCAGTCCACACACACGCACACGCGCACACGCACACACACACACACAGTCCAGTATGGTCTCTTTCACACCCACTACAAGGTACCAAGCACTCACAGTACTGGTCATCGTGATGATGTCCGTTAGCTTGTTAGCATCTGTCCTCAACTGTCCCCTCGACCCTACGGATTCACAGTGCAGATGAACACCTGTAGAGAGAAGTGGGCACGATGTCCGTGGGACAAGTGTAACATGTGCTTCACCTGCTGACACACTCTCACACGAGCACAGAGCTACTACACACCTTAAGGCCTCTGAGAAAATGAAGCAAGTGGAGGGCTGTCGCTAACACTTGAGACCCCCACAGGAGAGAGCAGCTGGACGAACTATTTGAAATGCCTCTTACTCAAAGGGCTCACAGACCCACTGACGCCCCACCCCCAAGGCCAGTTCTCCAGCCTATCCCCCTCCCCAAAAAACACCTCCTTGCTCAGTAAGAAAACTCATTCAGCCATTGTATGAAAAAAATAAAGACTGAGATCAAGAACCTGCCCCATTAAATCTATATACATATAAACACACACTTAGTCATACTGTCACATACAGAAATACACACACACACTCATCTGACAGATACACAGACACACACGTGCATCGTAGACCCACTTACTCAACTGTTGCATATACATACAAATCAACAAAGGCATTGAAAGAATTAGTGAAGAACAGCAGGTGCTGGTAACCACACTGTTTGCAGTCTTTACAGTCTCCTATTATGTCTGAACCCTAACCAGAAATATTCAAAAACACTTTACCATCATTAAAGATAAGACTGACATTCAGCTGTGTTCCCTAGAATGGGTGTTCAGTGTTATAAACGCTGCCTCAGGCATCTAACCAGGAGCACCCCCCATCCCTATCCCCCCACCCGCCCCAATCAGCCCATTTTGCAGGCCTTGCTTGTAAAAGCTCAAAGAGGCTGCGAACGGGACAGCTGGTGAGCCCGTCTGCACGTGGGGGCGTGGGCAGGAGGGTATTCAGCCCCGGCCAAAAACACCACGACACACAAAAGAAAGCAGACAAAAGCACAGAGCGGTTGTCTGGAAGACAGCAAGCCCAAAGAGGAAAAGCGTCGCTCTATTCTGCGTGCTGAAAAGGCGCAGGAGCAACTCGGGATCCTACAGGTGGACCGCAGGAGCAACAAGCTAAACCTCCCTCATTAGCACTGCAACCAGGTGCAGTGCAGGTACAGCACACACAATGCACACACTGATCTTCACACTGATAAAAGCATGAAATGCCTGACGTACAAATTTCCTGTTTTAAGATGTCACAGCCGTTTTCGACCTCTTTTACAACAAGGGTGTTATAACCTCTAAGTAAACAACACCAGAACAATATCTTATAGTGTATAACCAATGACCTGCACTGTAAAGTAAGGAACACTGTAAGATCTAAATCTGCACCCCCCCCCCCATTCAAGCCCAATTTCTGGAAAGGGTGGTGACCTGGAATGCACAATGCAGAACAGATTCCAACACAAAGAGCAAAGCTGCTCTCCACAGAGAAATCCAAATGCAAATCTTCCATCTGTCCCTGCTAGCCACCCCCCTCCCCTCCAATGGCCTTTCACAGGCACCCCACAACCATCTCCTCCATCATACACTTCTTTCTAACATATCACTGTGCCTAGCAGGCAGCACTCCCAGAGTGGGGTGAGGGGGGGTATCATTCAGTGTGCGTTTCAAAAGTCCGACCTATCACCAGTTATGAAACACAACGACACACTGAAAAAAATAGTGTGCCACATCAACAGGAGGGACGCAGTACTGCAAGTCACATCAGGAGACATAGGCCATTACAGGGCACTCAGGACTGTCAATTCATCTGAGCCATAACATACTGTTATGGTCACTGTATCACCAGTGGTCTATAATCAGCCTTTTATTCAGCTGTTAGGTGATATTATCAGAACTTAGACACAGCAGTTGATCTGAATGCATCACACCTTGTTTCCACTGGAAAAGTATAAAAAACACAAGGTGTGCTCAAAACGTCCTTGCATGGAATAAATTTTTAAATGATAAATGAAAAATTCCACCGATTGTAATTCCTTTTAATAACAGTAATTTGTTCCTGGAAAACACCTTAAAGCAAATTCTTGCAAACGGCACTACATAAAAATAAACTGAACTTAATGTGCTGAGAGACAGGAAGGAGACATTGTTGGGGTGTCAGGACCACAGGTTGTGAACTAGTCCTCTATGCTTTTATGTCAGTGTATAAAATTCACACTGCAGCACTCAAATGGCGAGAAAATTCATCGCAGAGCACCTGTGAAGTGTTTTAGGTAGTTAAGCATCATACAGAGAACACCTGAACTTCCTGATGTCAGAAGCACGGCTGTGGTCCAGTGGAAACGCATTGCAATACCATTCCTGCTCCTTGACATTTTCATACCCGAAGACAGTATTATCGGGTAAAAACTATATCTAATACAGCTACCTTAAAAATACATTTGAAAACACTGATCTTGCCAAAGCAGTCTTACACCAGCAGATAAAGAAATTTAAGCAAATGTGCTTTAGCTCATACTATTTAATGCAACAGAAATAAATTATTCTGTACTAACAGATCTTACTACGTTATCAGGTTCGTCTTGAGAAAACAAATTCAGAATGGGAAGGTAACCTCCGAGCTGTCAAACTTTGACACATCAATAACCGACTGTCAGCTAAGAAAACCCTAAATTTATTTTCATTTTACCCACATATATTAAACACAGCTGCTGAGCAGCACGTTAGTTAACAATTAAAACAGTAATAACAGGAACAATGTGTTTTTGCAAAACATGCAAGAGACCAGATAGGGAAGTAGTGTCACTTCATAATATGAAAAAGTAAATTAGAAATGTGGATATCCCAAGTCTTTTGGAAGGTTGTAGGTTCTGTGATAACGTGTTACATCTCATCGGTAGTGTATCAACCAAGTCCATCTGTCTAGGAAAGTTGGTCAAAAGGCAAAAGGTTCACAAAATTTGCCACTTACTGTGAGTTTTGCAAGTGCAGACGGACGTACTGCATTACAAAATGAACATAAACATTTCCTGATGCAAGTCTGTGACACCAGCACAGAAACTCAGTCGGTCCACCCCTTTCTCAGTTCCCTGCGAACTAGACTCGCACACAAGCTTGGCGGTGGGTACCAGCTGCCGCCCCCGATTGGTTACGCTCTCTGATGACGCAAGACGTAACCTGGAATGTGATTGGGCAAGAATAAATAAATAAATCGACAAACCTTTACAGGTATTGTCCAGGGAATAGTTTGACAAAAAAAATGCAGTTTTTTATGATTGCCATAGCAATAACATTTATTTTAAAAGCATTATAAACATATTTTTAATATGGGTGTTTCAGACCATACATGTTATTTGTAAATGGTTTTATGTGGTAAAACAGCATTTAAGTGAATATTAGCTCGATTACAGTGTGCTCGGAAAAAAAAATTTAAATCTAAAAAAAAATCTAAAATCCAGAAAGATACATGTTTGGCATATATCTTATATACAAAGTAAAATTGTGTGTTGAAAAAAAAGTCGAAAGAACTTGCGAAAGAGTGTGTAACAAAACGCGTTTAACCCGTTGTACAACTTCGGCTGAATTCACATGTGAGTCTGCGCTGAGCCGCATGAGGGTGCCAAAACCACAGAGTGGCAGTATAGCGTACAGTCGCCTAATTGTTTCGTGAGGAATTGAATTATTGCTGTCCAACATTGTTAGATTACAAAACTTATTGGTAAGAATTAAATTTATGGCAAATTGTAGTCATACAGACCATACGTAAATAATGTGCTTTTTCTGTTATGTCAAGGCTACAGAACAACACGTGATTTCATGTATTCACAAGGCCTTTTCTTAAACTACCCCAGAGCGCTTCAAAGAAGCTATATCTTTATGAACAGATGAACACTATTACAAGTGAATTGTAAGTGAACTTTAACTGAACTAAAATTATACAGAATTGAACAGGACTCATATAGTTTATGAGGAGCACTGTAACATAACACACATGCAAATGCAGAAGAGAACACAAAATCCATGGCAGATGTTTAGTACTTTAGTAAATGCTCTGGAAAATTATTTTATCTATTCCAAGGGAGGGAACTGAAGGCAATATTGTCCAGTATAACCTCAATATTGTCACCAAATGAATTACTGTTCAGCAACAGTTATGGGCTAAAGTTTTCTTAATCTTTCTTTGCCAAATAATCTATATTATTGATATTTGTGTTGACATTGAAATGTGTCAGAAGCAACATTCAGCTCCCTGGTCTTACATGTGTCCAGGCACTTGTGCAATTAAAAATAATAAAATATACACACAAAAAATATGTACAGCCTTGTATTGCACAGTAAGGCCTTTAGTGCTTCCCCTTCTCCATCCCCCACTATTCATCACAAACATCCATCCCCCTCTAATCTCTCTCTGGAGAGCCTCTGGCCTTCACAGCACTGGAGACAGTTGCTATGGAAATACTATGACAACGCATCTCATTTCCTTGGTGATGTCATGACCATAACATAATATGAAACTCCTGCAGCAATCCTGAAAGACAAGCAATGGCTTTTGCTACATTTACTTACTGTATACATACATGTAACATCTATAAGACCACATATGTAGAAATACAGTAGAAGATACAAACTTACATGCAGTACGCTATGAAATATGAGTACTAATGCACATATTAGTAAAACAATGTTATTTTTATCCAGTAATGAATGTTAAACCTCTCTTTCAACACAGGTCTAGTTCTCTTGAGATGAAAAGACCAATATCTTATCCAGAAACAGACAGATAAAACCCAGAGTAGGTTGTGAGTAGGGCAAAGTTGTATTGCTAAGGTAGTAAGATTTGGATGCTAAGGGTTGTGCCTGTCTATTGCTGTAGTACATGACACGCATACTGTCTGTGTAAGACTGTGGTAGGCTGAACACAGACCTTTCAATGATAACTGTATCTGCTGACCTTGTGTGTGGTTGAAGTGACACACTGGGTATGAACTGAATTAACGGTGTGCAGTGTGACGTTTCAGCCAAGCTCCAGTCATATAGTTATACAGCTATGTTTTAATTCTCAAGTACTTATCCAAGACACAGGGTGCTTTTCCACCACAGATTCGGAAACAGAAACCAAGAGCAACCAAGTAATAGAGTAGCCCCTTATCTTGAACTGGAACTTTTACCTTCCTTCAGAGTATTACAGACCTTCTCCTCTGTTTGAAAACAAATTCAACTGCAAAGCTGCGTTATGGGCAGGGAAGCTTCTAGCTATTGAAAAGATCAGGGGCTAAGTCAAATTTACCTGGGGCTTGTTTATCGCTTTGCTATAAAACCCCTCCTTTTTCAAGACGAAAATATTCGGGGCTGAAGTCCAGAATAATCGGACCTAACGTCATCGCTAGTTACGGGCCCATTATCTTAATCATTGTACTACTCGCTGCCTTCGTTTTAAGTTAACTTTAATTTGCTTTGTCGTTATTTCGGCATTGCTATTAACCCGAAATGCAAACTTTTAATGCTGAAATATAAGGCGCTGCAGATTAATCAGTGAGTTCACTCGTCGGTGCAGCCTTAGTCTCTCAGATGACAACCAGTCAGCGTTTGTGTTACAGCTCAGAACCAATCAAATTCTGCGTGTCATGAATCAGATCGTCTGTGTCCTTGAATGAGGTCCAGCACATTGACCATCCCACTTCAGTGATCTGATATATATAATTATATATATATGTGCTACACTAGGCATTGCATACATAAGATGTTCACACACACCACTGATCATCAGCCAACGATATCTTACATTTACACGAAGTTGAACCGGTTTGGATTACAATCTATAAAAATGCTTCCCTCTAAAATGTAACGTGAATACAATAATTTTCAGGGAAGTAAAACTACAAAAGTAATTACACTGCCTGATACATAAAGGAACTTGTATGTTGTTTACTCCTGATAGGTCACCCTTCTAGATTTCTGACAACGTGCCTCACAAGTCATCTGCGCTCTTTTGTGCGCCCCCACCTCATCTGCCAAACATAATACATTTGTTAATGCCCTCCCTCCTATGTCCACACCTGATGCCAAATGATGTCTTGTAACTGGTGGGTTTTATGGTCTCAGAAACATCGAAGAGAGCAACATACAGAAGGGGGAGTGGGGATGTCGGGGAGAGTCCAGCGTCTGATCGTTATCTCCGGTAGTAGCTTGTATTTTCTTTCGAACCACATAGACGTCAAAGCAGGGAGCTACACAGAGCAATTTTTGATCTAGAGAAAATGATATACTTAATCATGTCAGAATAATTTCTAAGGGCATCTTTACTAATTTCGGATAATTAGTTGTGTTTTCTGTAGTACCTTCCCATACAGCCCATCACGCACCTTAAATAAACAAAATCAATTGTGTGTAAAGAAATTAAGTACTGTACATCACTGTTCGCTCTTCTTAGTTTATCTTGTGTAGGGCATGCACGATATGGCTGCGGGAGCAGGTAACTGGTGTCTCCAGCAGAGGTAGTGTGTTCCGCGCTAGACCGGCCGCCGATGCCTTCTGCATGATGAGTGTGGCTCTGCAAGATCTGCGGAACAATGTAAGTGTGACGACGGCGTCTCTTACACACGTTAATTTTTGCTCTGACTTTGTAATACGAGTCATCTGGTCAGCTCTACGGACCGCAGTTGCGTTTGCGTATAACGTAATGTTTTGCTTATCATCAGTGTTTGTTTTTATTAGTTTTATTAGCTCTTGTATGCAGCATGCATGTAAGATGCTGGTGACAACGCGAGCTAGCTAGTTAGCTCGTTATCAGTAAGTACGCAGAGCTTCCCAGGCGCAACGACAGTTAATAGTTCTCGTTTCGGCAGTGGGGGTGGGGGGGAAACTACCTACGTATTTAATGAGATTTTTATATAAATAAATATAGTAGCTTATGGCCTGTCAGCGTGTCGAGGGGCAACCTAATTTAAATTTTTTTTGTGTGTGCGGAAGTGTCAGCCATAGGTCCATAAAACGTGTTGCGCTTTAAAATCTCATTTCCAATTTGGAGGTAAAAGCTGACCGGTGTGCATCCGCACGCTCGCGCCTCATTTTGTCACCTTAGCGCGCGCACGTGCGTTCTCTTAACTGGCGTCGTTCGGCTGACGAACGCGTTACTTCGCTTTTCGGAAATCTGAAGCGGTACGGGATGCTGAAGAAGTAATTGAAATTTTCGGGGAAATGTTTTGAAACAGCAACATTGTAAATGACGGTGAACGGTGCTTCGTAATGACAACGCACCTTTGTGTGTAGTGAGTTGTGCTTGAGGTAACGGAGACGTACGGCGTTCGGCTGTTCGGTACACCTTATCAGTTCCAGTATCGGACGTAAGCATCACAAAATTCCTGTTTGAACGTGTTGACTGTTTTAGTGTGTGGAATGAACCGCTTTTTTTTGTAAATCTGTCGCCTTCTGCAGAAGGTAGGGTAGAAGATTAACCTACTGTTGAGGCAGTGTTAAGCCATTTATTTTTTTAAGCAACGGCAGCGCTTTAATGCAGTGTTATCTCAATCATTCAATAGGTTAACGATTATTAGGGTACTTTAACTAGTCAGATGCTTGTTGATATTTGCGAATCAGTGTCCTGTTCGTTATTGAGTTTGTCTTTTAGCGCCACAGTCTGAAACGGTCATCATTCTGGAGAAATGCCGTGTTCTTCAGCATGGTGTTTCCATGACAACTGCAGAGTCGTCACCTGGGTGGGGGTGATGGGAATGTCAATAGGTCGTACGGATTGCTGTGTTGACGCTCAGACCTACTGATGCACGGTTTTTTTGTTTTTTTTTTTTTTTTTTAATGAAGCCCGGCACTAAATTTTGCCCATGCTGATTTATGTAACAACAAAATTGTTTGTGCCTGGCACTAAAAGGATAAAGAAGATGATTTCCCTCCTTTATCATGTAGGTTGTTTTGGATTCTCATCAGACTAAAAGCAAGGAGGGACGTGAGCCAGAACAGAAGTTGATTTTTATGACTTTGTCTCACTGAAGACTGGAAAACACACTGAATGTACATAGAGCTTAAATGAAAGCAAAGGTTCATCACACTGCTGACATCATCTAATGCAAAATTGGCTGACTGTAAATTGTTTGGTGCAGGTTAATTGTCCTGCTTGGGGGGGGGGGGGGGGGGGGGGGGGGGGGGGGGGGGGGGGGGGGGGGGGGGGGGGGGGGGGG
>JABJVR010000063.1:795486-821095 GCA_025773905.1 Chitala chitala
CAACGGTTCACAACAACAATTCAAAATTTGGGTTACTTTAATTTTTTTGGTGCTGTTTATTTTTATTTTTTGCCCCCCCCCCCCCCCCCCAAATTGTGTAAGCAAAATGATTAACAACACTTTTGTCTGTTTAGGATGGTCTTGTACATTTTTGGAATATGAGTTTGTCTTGTCTGTGGTTTTGTGTGTGACAGCAGAATAGGAATGCAAGATTCCCACTGTGGTGGTGGTCTCAGTATAGTCTGAAGTGTGTGGTGAGTGCATTTGTGAAAGTGTGGCCAGTTGGATGA
The DNA here is from genome assembly GCA_025773905.1 of Chitala chitala. Taxonomy (NCBI): domain Eukaryota; kingdom Metazoa; phylum Chordata; class Actinopteri; order Osteoglossiformes; family Notopteridae; genus Chitala; species Chitala chitala. Next base: position 795,777 of record JABJVR010000063.1, read on the forward strand.
TCACATTCAGTGATGCAATTATTATATATGGATTTTCAAGGGGGCAGTATGCAGCCCTTTGGCAATTTTGGAAGGCCTTTTCAGAGTTAAAGGCAGTGGAGTGGACTGTGAGTGACTTCTTGGTGAACTCTGGGTGGGGTTACGGTCAAGGCTTAGCAGTAGCATCCTGCTGTAGGTCATGTGACGGGGGGAGCGGCCGCTCTTTCCTGTTCGTCCCATTGCTGCCGGGGAGCGGGTTAGGGATTGGAGTTGCAGGATGATTAATGCAGTCAAAGGCAACGGCCTCTACAAGGGTGAAGAGGGTGAAATGGCTACCGTGGTATTTCTTGCCTTGATGGACAATTGCAGCAGAGGGTTTTGTTTCTGGCTATTGGATTTTAGTTATCAGTGTTGATGTATGCACATTCTCACAGCACATTCACTCACGTGACACGCAGTACAGAAGAGGAGGGCAAACTGTAGGTCTTAAAGAAGCTGGCTGTGCTGTCCTGACTTTCTGATCAGAAGCAGTGACTCTGCTCCTTTGGGTCTTTAGCATTCTGCCAACTCCGCACTGCAGTGGTCAGGAGGCTGAGAGGGAGGGTGCGAGTGAAGGGGGGGTGCTGGAACGAAAGATGTGAAGGATGGGGCTCTTGAGTATGTGTGTGTACTTGGAGCTGAAGTGAGGGCAGGTGTGCTGATGATCTGTTCAGGCCCCTGTGGAGAGTCGCTGGAGAAATGTTGCAGTGTGAAGACCAGTGCATGGAGTGGACTTGAATCCAGCCAGGAATGCGTCAGCACAGCAGCCTCTTTGACTGTGAGGATAGCATTTGTCTCTGTGAAGTAGCCTTTTCTTGTCCTCTGAAAATGGCCTGCATAAAGACTGTGTATGCGTGCAAAACGAGACTAGTTTCACATCATATGCTGGTGAATTGGATTATGCTTGAGTTGATCGAGGACCTGCTTTCACCCTTTAAATTGAAGCCTTGTTCTCGTCTTGTGTACCTCCATCTAATGTCATTGTTCCTTTATTTTCCACTGCCCCTTTCCATTGTGTATCTGTGCCTTCTGTTCTCGTGCTTCCATATAGTCCGAGGTAATCCAGATGCTGAGGTGTGACGTAACCTTGCCTGCGTGCTGTCGCCTTACCGCTGCTGCTGCATTCTGTCGTTTCTCATTATGCACCCTGTCCAGTCTTGTTTGGTCTGTCAGTGCTCTTCTGCTGATTTGACGTAAATAAGGAGAGAGGTTGCCATGGCAGGAGTGTTTTGTTTGGGGGGGGTTAATCAGTGCAATGGGGCATTAGAATCCATATTTTAAACAGATGGGCACACAGGACAAATCATCCCCCCGCTCTACTTTTACTGGTGGGCACGTGTTCACATGCAGGTGCACCTGTCTGCATCTCGCGTGAGTGTTAAACATGTCACCTGTGGGGACGTGTCACACAGGCTTGTAGATGGCCTGATCTTGCAGCGCTGGCTTTTGGTGGCTTGTGTAACACTGACAGAGGGAGTTCCAAGGTCCTATTCATTCGCAGCTAGTGAGCACCTCGAGTAGCCAGCAAAGTGGCTAACTGCATTAGGTCACAGTCTGTCAGTGTAGTGTTGCTTTGTGCCTCAGAACAGACTGTCTCTGTGCACTGCCTGGAGACAATGCCTTCTAGTGGCCTTTCTCAAGCTCGTGGTTCATTGACTACAGTTTCTGTGATTTGGTGAAGAGCAGTAACCTTCAGGAGGGGTCAAGTCCATGAGTAGAAAAATTTTTTTTTTTTTTTTTTTTTTTTTGCCCTTGACTTTTTCAGTGTTCTGAGTTGGGGGAGGGGCTCACATTTTTTGTTTTACAAAGATGAGACTTTTGCTTTGAGATTGAGCCCGAGTTAGCGTGCGAGGACAAAGTTTATTAGCATTTTGTGTGTAAGTGGAGAAAAGACATTTATTTTTGACTAAACTGTGACCTTTGTTCCTTTCCCTCCCAAACATATCATCCTTATATCTTTCTCTCTCGCTCAGAACATGAGTGTTGGGTGTTTCCTGTCTCAGAACTTTCTGTTCCATACTGTAATGGCACACAAGGGTGCCCCTCCTCTATTGTAGTGTGTGAGAAGTTTTGGCTCTTAAAGAGCTGAATGTGACGAAAGAGGCAGCCCCCCCATTTGCTTCTGACTGCTGTTCGTCTTTTTATCCTCTTCTCGTCCCTCGGTGCTTGTTTAAGTCTTGCTTTTCCATCTGTTTTTGGTCTTCTCCCCGCAGCCTCTTGCTGTGGCCCAGCCTCATGCCTTCCCACAGCGTTTCCTTTTTTCTTTTGAAATGACGCATTTGGAAGCCCTTTTCTCTAGAGTTTCTTCTGTGTTCTTCTCTTGGGGGGTCAGGCTTGTTCCTCTTTCTCTGACGTGAAGTTACCTCATTTAAAGTAAACCACTGATGTGTGGAGAGCAGGCAGATGTGGTTGTTCACACGTGGACCTTGTTAGAGCACCGTGTAACTGAGGTGGGTGCCCTGTGTTCTGTTTTTGTATCCTTTTTGTATCCTTCGTGTGTGTGTGTCCAGTTCTATGTTCACCTTGATTTAGCTGTAGCTACGATCCTGTTTGACACCTTTTTGATGTTTTTACATTGATGTGCCTCTTGCTGCTGTTCAGATGTGGAAGCTGGGCAGTAATATCAGCTTTCCAATAAATTAATGGCTATGTACCATAGTTCTCTTTGTAGCTGGGCAGTATGGGGCTGTTGGACTTTGTGAAGGGCAGGTGCTTTGCTAAGAAAGGGAAATGTATGGTTTCAGCGCTGCAACAGAGCTCGCCTTTTGGTCTGAGACAGTCTTGCACTTTCTTGGGATTGGTGTTTTCAGAATTGTTCATGGCTCTTTGCAGACAAGGTCTTGAGTGTTGGTTTCCAGTATGAGAACTTGTTTACTGATCTGAGAGGGCATTAGCTGAGAGAAGTATAGAAGTTGATTAGTCTGAATGCTCTGTTGCTGTTACTATAAACAACTTGCTGACCAATCCTTCCCAGAATCCTTCACATTTGTATTCTCCATAAATATTCCCCTTCCCCCATTTTTTTTTTTTTTTTTAAGTTATCCCAGTTATCTTTTATGATCATTGGACCATAGACAATGGCATGTCAGCAGGTTTCAAGGTGGCATTTGTCTTGAAGGGTTTCAGGAGAAGGTTGTGGCCTTTTGTAATTTAAGATTAATTTCCTGGGGGGGGGGGGGTTTTGCAGTGTGCATACACCATCTGAGGTGTCTGGAGCAATGAAAGGGCTTCACTGCGGAACATCGGGGGCATAAGGTTATTTAATGGTTCTCCAAGAAGACTGCTTTATGCAGGAATGTGTGTGGTTTTGTGATGTCTGTGTCCATCGTCAGAACATATAAGCAGAGCGGTATTCCTGTGTGTTTTGTAGCGGTGTGTCAGGTCTGGCTGGAGTGTTGGTGGGAACGTGTGGGTGTGTATGTCCTCCCACCTCCTTGGGTGTTCTCCGTTAGCAGGGGGTCAGCGTATTGTTGGCCTGTGCCAGGTTGCCTCCATGATGCCGTTTCCCTTCAATAACACTCGGCAGGAAAGCACTTCAAACGGACACATCCCGCGCAGGGAAAAGTTTCTACTCTCGGGGAAAAACCACTCCCTTCCCCTTACTACCCTGAGCAAGGGCTCGCGGACACACCCGTGCGCGGTCTCACACTTGCACACAATAACGCATTGTTCGTGGGTGGGACCTGGAAGTATTCGGCTGTGTAGGCTGGAGAATGTGTCAGAGGTCATTTTTACCAGAATACAGCAAGTGTAGTGGGCATTGCCAAAGTAACCTCAGCGACCTGTTTGTCTAGTGGTAAAAACGGCTCAAATACCTGTAAGTGGTGCACACAGAGGCCTACATAGGAAGCACCTTGCTACCAAAAACATTGGTTAACACTGCTGTGTCCAAAGATATTTTTGTTTTGCTTTTTCCCTTGGCGACCACATCTTCCGAGATAAAATTTATAAATTCCCTGAAGCTCTGGGGTGGTTTGTTTTGTTTATATACCAGTAAACTGTTTGGGTTACTCTTGGTTCGTGTGTGTACATGTACCTCTGGAGCAAGCGTCGGGCACTTGGGTCCATATCTGGAATACTGTTCACTCCTTTATGGCCTGGCCTACCAGAACGCATCATGGGATACCTCTGTAAGATGAGAGCGGGTGGCTGATTTCTCCTTGGGAGAGGTGGGACCATGGGACATTCCCTGTTGAGCTTGGGGTGATTCTGGGCTGTCAGCCAGTCCAGGCAGCCCATGGCGTGCGTCATAGCCTGCATTCCTCCTCTTCCTCTGCTCGCGTCCCATTGGGCACTACCGGTGACCCTGCAAGCGTTTGGGGATGGAGGTTGGGGAGCGGTGCAATTAGCCGTCCTCTTGTGGCTGCAGTCTTGTTAGCGTGACTCCAGAAAGACGGCACATTCCAGAGCACAAGCGACGCAAATCTGAGCCCAGTGTAGCTGCATGCCTTGCAGCTGCTGTGCTATTGGAAGACGTGTCCATGTAGATTCCTGCACGTGTACAGCTTTAGCTTCTCTCTGTTCGCACCTCTTGCTTCCAGCCTCCTGTTACACCCGTGCACCTCTGTGCCACTCTCGTTCTTCTGACTTCTCTCAGTCTGGTGGCACTTTTTTCCCAGGGAGTTTTTATTCTTCACTTTGCAGATGTCTAATTACAAGCGTGCAACGTTTGATGAGGACGATGTGGCGGATATCCCAGCTGATGGGGCTATCTCTCCGGACAGCATGGAGGTCAGTGTTGCCGCACGCATTTGAATTAACTTTTAATAGTAAGCCTCCCCTTGTTCGTGTGTAAAAGCAGGTTTTCGGGATGGGTCTAGCTCTGTGGAGACCTGTTGATATCTACATTGGTCATGATGTGACTTCATGCTTTTCACATGTATGCCAAGCTATCTCATTCAGGCACCATGACTTGACCTTCTGTGCTAACTTCCACTGTAGGCTCTCCACTCATTTACTTCCACTGTGGATGTCAGTGAGGGTTTTCTGTTTTGGTGGCTCAGTAGATTATGCTAACCATGTGCCTATTCTGTGAATGCTTTCCACTTGAGCACTTATTTACAAATGGCAAGAGTCTGTAAGGTGTTTAAACTGCTGTTTTAAAAATGGGGGGGGTTTTTTGACACCACAAATGAATTTCATTTTGTTAGTAACTTGGGACTATGCATACTTAAAACGCCACTGTGAAGTAACTCACCATTAATGCAGTTCTGACGCTATCAATTTCATAGAAACATTTTGAAGCTAGTTCTTTTTAGCACGTGTGCACCTTTTTCATGGCTGCTGATTTTATTTTTATGCAGGTGAAGTATGCTCTTTGTAGAAGCATTCGTGTTGCTAGTACATAGAAGGTAGTCCTATAGGATAACGCACATTGCCATTACCTGACATGAAAATGCCACATTATTTCAGTCATTGTGTGTGTGTGTGTGTGTGTGTGTGTGTGTGGGGGGGGGTGTTTTCTTTTTACTACAGCTCTTGCATTTAACCGAATTGTGACTAACAGTGCAGTGGAAGAAGTATTTGCCCCCTTCCTGATTTCCTTCGTTTTTGCGTGTCACATCTCATCCCCGCATCACACTACCACCCCCATGCATGATTGTTGGCATGATGTTCAACTGCTCTTAGTTTTAACTGAAATAACCCATGTTTTCCAGAAGGTTCCATTTTTGACCTGTCAGTCCATAGAATATTCTCCCAAAAGGTTTTGGGGGGTCATCAAGGTGTTATGAATGCTGCAAATTTACTCAGTGAGCTAAAAGTGGCAATGTTCTGGTGTAGGTCGGTTTCAGAAAAGGGGGTGTGCAGCTTGTGGGTCCGTTGGGCCGAAGAACACAGCTTGAGGTGGTTCTGTCGGGTCTCCTGCTGGCTTCTCTTCTCTCCCTCTTTGCCTGTGTTCTGGCCTTGGGGATCCGCTACAGTAGAGGTGAGGCATTCCTGGCATCCACTTGCTGCAGTCCACGCACCACGACACTGACCGCTTCCCCTTGGCGCGACGCTACATGCTAACAGGAACACGTGCGCTTGCTGCAGACCCCAGCCGCAGCCTGTGTCTGACGGAGGCCTGCGTCACCGTGGCCAGCAAGATCGTGGAGGCGCTAGACCGGGAGGCTGACCCGTGTCAGGACTTCTACCAGTACGCCTGTGGGGGCTGGATGCGCAAAAATCCCCTGCCCGACGGGAGGTCGCGCTGGAGCACTTTCAACAGCATCTGGGACCAGAACCAAGCTGTGCTGAAGCATTTGCTGGGTAAGTCAGTGGCCGTTTACATGGACCCTGATATTCCACTTTTAGTCAAAACATTGGCTAATGCAGAATAAAAATGCATCGCGTAACGGTTGCCCAATCTGAATTTTCGATCCGAATGAGAGAGGTGGTGTAACCCTTTAGTAATCAGGTTTTGAAAATATTAACCGTGTAAACGCTTGATCCAGTCGTTTCCCTCTTGGAATAAATATATTTTCTGTGCATGCTTGTCCCACGTGGGGGTTAACAATAGGTGACGTGGTGTGTCTCTAGGAGGTACAGAAGCTTAGCAGCAACAAAGCAAAACTAGTGTGTGGTGGGGGCTACTTATTTGTTGGGAACTTTTAAAAGAATTCTTGAATGCTATTTCTGGCCAAATTATTGAACTCTGCTTTCGGCAGAGTGTTTCTGGCGTATACGTCAAAGCGGACAGAACCACTTTGCGCATCTCGCAAAAGTTTTTGATTAAATGCTCTGAGCATGTACGTGCGAATTTTTATCGGATTAGCGTCCATGTACGCAGTTAAGTTTGAATCATTAATCAGAAAGATGGATTTCCTCCCCCCCCCCTTCAGACTGCAATCAAACTGTAGCTCCATGGAGGCGGCTCAGAGCTGGTTAAGTGTGTTTGTGTCTGCATTATATGGTCTAGACCTTTACGTTGGCACTGCTGTCTGACGGCCCAAGCTGTTGTGCCGTCAGGGTGCAGTGGTCCTCACCTTAATCTGCCACACCTCCCCAACACAGAAAATGGCACTTTCAACTCCAGCAGCGAAGCCGAGAGGAAGACTCAGCGCTATTACCTGTCCTGTCTGAATGAGCAGCGCATTGAGGAGCTGGGTGCCCAGCCACTTATCGACCTTATCAACAGGGTGTGTTCTGGTCTGCGTGTGTGCCTGCCTGCCTGTTTGTACCATTTTGCTGTCGGTCACGCTTTTCTCGCACAGTAATGCTGCATCGATGTCTGTCATGCTCTTTTAATATACAAGGCGCTGTAATGAGGCTGCTGAACGATAATTGTAAAGTTGTTCCAGTCCTGCTTTATATCGTTTCATAAGCTTGTCTGCTGTGTCCACGTAGATATATGGGTGTATTTGTGGTCACCTAGCAGGATGAATGTTGTCTCTATGAATGGATAATATAACATCCCTTTGATTTGCTGACCCATAAAGTGCACGCACGTTTGTATGTGTTCATATGCGTGTAGAGACAGGCGGTCTGTAAGCACCGTGTCAACCTGCTCTTGTACAGATTGGTGGCTGGAATATTTCAGGCCCCTGGGACAAGGAGAACTTCATGGAGGTCCTGAAGACTGTGTCTGGACCATACCGGGCCCAGCCTTTCTTTACCGTTGGCGTCAATGTGGATCCCAAGAACTCCAACAGCAACGTGATCCAGGTCAGGCTGTGGGAGGGGAAGCGGTTAATGATGTCAGTTGTGTTTTAATATTCTGGGTGGATAGAATGTTAAAGGGTGAGGTTACTGTGTTCAGTATTAAAGTTGGTGCCAGGTTTGGCGTCTGGGTTCCTCATGCAGATGAGGGAGGAGTACCTGAGGATTAAACACTTGCTTTACACTACACATTCACACTCGGTCACTTAACGACAAAACGCATTCAGAATATAGCAGTTGGCATATGTTTACGTTGCTGGGAAATTTAAAAAATCAGTAGGTGCACGTCAAGAGGATTCTTTTAGCAAGGTTTAAGTGCACTTTTGTCCCAAATGCAGTGACTGTTTATAGTTCAGTGGTACTGCAGAGGAGGAAGGAAGAACTGTGTGGCCATTCAGTCATTACTATACGATGTGAAAAGTTATTGGGGCATTTTCCGTTAAGCACCCCTTATTTCATGCGCCACGCACAGTTAAGCTATGCTGAGCTGTTCTGTTGTATGGATGCAGGTACTTAAAAACAATCCCTCTGTTCAGACACCCCCTTTTCCTGGCTGTTATACTTGTATACAAGTGAGACCCCAGCCACAGGGTTGCACTTGCTGTATAGACAAAGGCTGAACATGACAGGACAACAACCTATCTGGTCTTCATGGTCATCACTGTCTGCACATGCACACATGCAAGGAAGTTGTTCGGTTTTTTTTTTTTTTTTTTTTTTTTTAAATATAGCAGATGTGCGCATATGGCCTTGTAATGGCTGTGTTTTTACCTGTGGTGGGTTTTTAGCTGGACCAGTCAGGATTCTTTCTTCCCTCTCGTGACTACTACCTAAACAGAACAGCCAATGAGAAGGTAAGTGCCCAATGCGTAGCATGACTACAAATGACACACTATCACATTTCGGTAAGTGTGTGGTTAATGTGAGCATGTGGACATCTTCAATTTGCCTCTTCATGCTGGTCAGGTTCTGAAGGCCTACCTGGAGTACATGGTTGAGCTTGGCTGCCTACTGGGTGGAGACAGGAACTCCACCCTGGTCCAGATGCAGCAGATCCTTGACTTCGAGACAGCCATTGCAAACATCACGGTTCCGCAGGATGAACGGCGTGACGAAGAGAAGATCTACCACAAGCTCACGATAGCTGAGCTGCAGGTGTGTGTGTGTGTGTGTGTGTGGTAATGAAGGCACTCTTATCCTTTAGCTCCAGTGGTGGTCTCAAGTGAAGGCCTTTGCTCAGAATGCTTTGATGTAAAAGTATAGGCAGTGTGAGGGCCAAGGGTGTAGGAGAGTGTCTGATATTTGGAATATGGGGGAAAACTGTTTTACTTAATTCTCCCAGTTCCTATGACTTTATGGACTGTATCACTGTGTTAGCAGAAATGTGACACTTCGCATGTTATGGGGGAGCTTCTTATGCACTTCATAGTTTCCTGTCTGACTGTTGCTAAGAAACAGGATTTTTCACTCACTGCTGTGGTGCCTGATTAAGCTACATTATACAATTGTCTTATTCTGTATTTTTACCAGTTCCTTCTCTCTGCACTTAAGGTGAAGTGGGCGTAGCGGGAGTACAGAAAAGTTGTTTAAGGACATGACCTCTGATCCTATCCCCAGGTGCTCGCCCCTGTTGTTGATTGGCTGGACTACTTGTCAGCTGTGTTGGCACCATTGGAACTGAATGACACTGAGCCAGTGGTGGTCTATGCCAAAGAGTACTTACAGCAGGTGTCTGACCTCATCCACAGGACAAACGCCAGGTGGGGCAGCCTCAGCGTACAGCTGCTTAGGTGTCTGCCTGGAGTTTGTGCATGTTAAACTTCTCTTGCTGTGTTTCTTCCCCCAGTCTGTTGAACAACTACATGATGTGGAACCTGGTGCAGAAGGGGGTGTCCAGTTTGGACCAGCGCTTTGAGAATGCCCAGGATAAGCTGTTGGAGAGTCTCTATGGCACAAAAAAGGTCCGTGTGTGTGTGTCCGTGTGTGTGTGTGTCCGTGTGTGTGTCTCCTGATCTGGTTCTTCTGTCTTCCACCAGTCCTGTACGCCACGCTGGCAGACCTGCATCGGCAACACGGACGACACGCTGGGTTTTGCCCTTGGGGCGCTTTTCGTCAAGGCTACATTCGACAAGCACAGCAAGGAGATTGTGAGTGACCCAAGCGCAGGCAGGCGACGCTGGTTATCAGTGTTGGACAGCTTTGGGTATCTGTAGGTTAATTTCACTACTGATCTGCATTTGGTTATCAGCACTGAAACGAAAGTGATCTTAATGTATGAATTGTAGGTTGTTGTGCATGCTGAGCCTTACCCTTCCACTTGTGGTTCGTTGGATGAGGGTGCGCTTCCTACGCAACAACACAGATCTTTGATACCATTGCTTTTATGCATAACTTTTTTTTTTTTTTTTATTTTGTAGTAAATGTTAGTTAATACTGTAATTACTTAGGTCAGGGGTGTCAAACTCATTTGCACAGGGGGCCAAAACTCAAAGCACACTTTAGGTCGCGGGCCAAACAGGATAAACATTTACTTAACAGACTGAAACTAAACGTTTTTTGAACATAAATATGAATCGAAACACAGGATACAATATTTCAAAATAAATAAAATATTTTGCTCTCCATAAAAATATCTCCTGTAAAAATAATACAAATTCAAAATATGAACATGCTGCTAAAAAATCTGAAAATATAAATAAAAATTTGTGTTTTTAAGTAAAAGTTAAAATGATAACGAATCAAAACAAAAAAAGGCTTTTCTTTTTCAGAATCAACTTTTCTCTTGGCCATTGTTGGGGGTTAGTTTTGACTTGAAATTAAGGTTGTATACATCAACAGACGCTTGATTGATCTGACATAATTGACGCGGGAATGATCTCAGGTAGTCTATCGTACGGGAAGGCATCTGTAGCGCTGCATTATGGGATTTGTAGTTTGCATGTTATCGGTGGTATATGTCGCCGAGCCATTAAAAAAAGATGTATAAAATGATCTCGCGAGCCGGATATAATTGTACACTGCGCCGGTTGTGGCCCGCGGGCCTTGAGTCTGACACATATGACTTAGGTTCAGAACAGCACAATATAACCCATTTAAAAGTGGATATTTGACTTACCAGAGATGGCTTAACTTCATGCTCCTGGATCTTGCCCCAAGCCTGGCTGATTGGCATTGCCCAGTATACTGCAGAGCTTGTCTCCTACACACATCCTACCTTGAGTTAAATTGTCTTCTCTCTGCTTCTCTGCCTACAGGCAGAAGGGATGATTAACGAGATCCGTACAGCCTTCAAAGAATCACTAGATAAACTCATCTGGATGGACCCTCAGACTAGGCAAGCAGCCAAGGAGAAGGTGAATACTGCCGTTGTGTGCATGCATGCATGATGCCCACTGTGAATGTCTGTCTAGTTCACTCAGTGTTTCTCACCAATTCAGGCAGATGCAATTTATGACATGATTGGTTTCCCTGACTTCATCTTGGATAACAAAGAGCTGGATGATGTTTTTGACGGCGTGAGTAATGAAATAGGCTATTAAAACACATGTCTGTATGCTCCCCCCCATCGTGTCGTCTTGGTCGCAAATGCAGAACGTTTCTTCTTTTACCCTCTGCAGTACGAAGTCTCAGAAGACAACTTTTTCCAGAACATGCTGAACTTCTACAACTTCTCTGCAAAAGTTATGTCTGATCAGCTGCGCAAGCCGCCCAACCGAGATCAGTGAGTGTTTCAGTTCCTTTGTTTGTATGCAGCACTTTTCAGTGGTGCTCCAAATTTTGGGTATTTCATTCCTGGGGGGTAAAAATGGAATATCGTGGTTGTGTTGTACAGAGTGGGGTACATGAATGGAAAAAGCTAATAAATAAAAAATTTGTAGTAATTTGGTCACATTGCAACATGCTGAACTTTCTTTGAGGTGGAGTATGACACCCCCTACAGTCAATGCCTATTACGTGCCCACAAAGAATGGCATTGTCTTCCCTGCTGGGATCCTGCAGGCACCCTTTTATGCACGAGACCATCCCAAGTAAGTGGTCAACCCTTGAGTGAAGTGTCCAACCCAGCCCATTGTGATCTCAGTGCTGCAGTTTAACCACTTGTTTTCCTGTAGAGCATTGAACTTTGGGGGCATTGGCGTGGTGATGGGACATGAGTTGACGCATGCCTTCGATGACCAGGGTAAGCGTGTGTGCGTGTCCGTGCACACTCGTGAGTCTTTGTCTGTATACTAAGCACCTACGTCTACGACCCTTCTGCAGGAAGGGAGTATGATAAGGACGGCACCCTTCGTCCTTGGTGGCAGAATGCTTCTGTGGAGGCCTTTAAGAACCGCACAGAGTGTATGGTGGACCAGTACTCCCAGTACACCATTAATGGGGAGCACATCAACGGGAGGCAGACACTCGGGGAGAATATGGCTGATAATGGAGGACTGAAGGCTGCCTATCATGTAAGGAGAGCCAAGATATGTTGGTTTTAATGGACTTTGACTTCAACAATGTGGGATCAGCATTGCAGTTTTACTCTAGGGTCAGCATAGAAGTTGTGCTGCAGATGGTGATGGTGTCATAACGAGTTCTGTTCATCCCCACCCAGGCCTATAAGTCATGGGTACGAGCCAATGGGGAGGAGAAGAGACTACCAGCGCTGGACTTGACTAATGACCAGCTCTTCTTTGTGGGGTTTGCTCAGGTGAGGATCTGTAGAACTGTGTGTGATGATGCACAGTGGTGAGAGATTCCTAACCTCAGTCTGTCGTCTAGGTGTGGTGTTCAGTGCGAACCCCAGAGAGTGCGCACGAAGGCCTGATGACGGACCCCCACAGCCCCCCCCGGTTCCGTGTCATTGGTACACTCTCCAATTCCCCTGACTTTGCTGAGCATTTCAGCTGCCCTGCCGGCTCTCCCATGAACCCTGGGCAGCGCTGCGAAGTGTGGTAGGCAAGGAAGAGGAGGATGCTCTGGCTGACTCTCTCCGAGCTGCGGACTTGTGCAACGGTGTCTTTGCAGAACTTCTATAGAGGGCTGCAGAAGGTGTGGAGGAGGAGCTTCTGCAGCATCTGTACCCCTCAGGCGCTTCTCAACTGTGTGCGTCCCCCATGAATGTGTGCCCCGTTTACAACCTCAGCTTTATACAGCGGAGGAAGACCACTGTGACATCACAGGAAGTGACCTCGCAGGATGAGCTCTACTGGGCTGCCCAACATTTGCGCACATGTCACCTGGCATGTGGAATTTTTTGTTTTTATTGGCATCCTACTTTATGGGGGAGGAGCTTTAGTGTCATTGTACCACATTGTGTGACGGATAGGGCAGCCACAGTCCATATAAGGGTGTGTGTGTGTGTGTGCGCGCACGCGCATTGGAGAAGCAGAGGCATTTTATGTGACTGAAACCTGTTTGCTGCACAGTTGGAGAATGGTGAAGTGTGGTTTTGTTTTATTCTCTCTCTCTCTCTCTCTCACACACACACACTTTTTACCAGTTTAGTCTTGAATGAACTTCAAGAAGGAAGAATCTACTTGGAGTCCTTTGATTTGGTGGCTGTATTAACCTTTTTGTAAAATGTAATCTGCATCAAAAGCCATTTCTCCAAAAACAAGTCTCATTTCCCTATTTGCAGGGTCACTATGGTATTCTTTTCTCAGTGAAGAAAAACCACATGATCGTTTCCATGCCTTGCTTGTGTGATAGTGCCTCTCTTCTGACGAGCCTTGGGTGTCTGGGCAGGAATGGGTCCTAAACAGGTATCTGGGGTTGAAGTGTGCGTAGGTGAAGTTAGACGAATATGTGTATTTAATGTGCAAAGGGACATTGAAGTGTAAAAGCCTTTAAACAGCCAACCCATCCTATTAAATGGTGTTTGTGGGGGGGGGGGTTTGTTAAACTTAGTGTCCTCCTGCCCTCCCTTCCCCCCCCTTGCTCTCTGCAGCCGTCCACAGGGCAAGTAATCAGCCAGTCATGGTCTTTACAAACGTATGTATAAACACCCATGGTCCAATGTATTTGCACTGCTACCATTTCTGATCACTGAGGTTATCTATTGGTCTGTGAGCATTATCCTGTACTGGGGTTTCTCAGCTTGTGCCGTTTTTAATTTCCTGAACACCATTAAGCTCTGTGTCCTTGCCATTTATATTATTTGGGTTCTGGCTGTCTGAGAGAATGTAAGCCGTGTCCCTCTGGTGAGGCGTTTTGTTGTAGAGGATTATACAGGAAAAATAAAGTGTATAAATGTGTAACCAGTTGAGTTGTTCTCTTGGTTTTTGAAGCACTTGTGTTGAATTTGTGGTCATGAGAAAATGCTGTGCTGGTGTCTTGACTGGCTGAAGTGTGTAAAGGCTCATGGGAATGGAAAAGTAGGTGCAGTACAGGGATGAATAGGGTCCTCACACTGGAGTAGAAGCATCTTCGTTAGAGGTGTACCTGAAGGCACGGACATTACAGTCTTTTGTGCTACTGTTGAAACTAGCTGAACACTGAAGGTGGACATTTACAAAACTTGCTTATACAGTATGACCTGGAAATGTTTTGGACATTGGCCACTAAAAGCACCGTATGGGGTAAAGTCATGTCTCATATAACGTGTTCAGTGAATGCATTCATGTATATGCAATGGCTGAGTGAAATTGCTAAAACCTGAAGCCATGTTGGCTAATGTTTGCTACTGACTATCGCCAAGTGATGGATTGATTTAATGCAGAATTCTGAATTCAAGTAAGCATGATGATTTTTCAAGAAGCCTAGTAGTAAGCAAAAGGTAAAACTTGCATGTAAAGGAGAATCTTCAAATGTTTTGAGAGAACCAGAGAATGTTATAAAGGTGTTTGCATTACGTACTAAAAACACCGTAATATGTTGATCCCCCAACCTTTTTCCCACCTATAAGCCCTTTTTATTTATTTTTTATTTTTTGCATAAAATTCCATGATTCCGACATGATTTCTGAGAATGTATACAAGTCTTTTACTACAGTACAAATGGGTGTCTGGGATTTTTGGATGACTTCTCATGTTAAACCAGTAGAGGGCATGTATGATGCATAAGTTAACTTACTCTTTGCTGCTGGCATTTCATAATTGAGGTGCTTACATAGGTTTTAATGGACCCCCTCATTAAAAAATGAATACCGTAAGATAACATTTAATGTAAGCCAGTATCTACATTAGTGTGACAGCAGCATTATCTGTATATAATTATACAGGTATTTTTTTCCAATCTCATTTTGTTTCTTTGATAATGTTTATCCACTGCCCCTGACCATTCTGCACAAAAGCACAGAGACTGCCTCTTGTATCAGTGTTTTAACTTATAGTTGGTTGTTTACTTGTGTAACAGCACAGCCTGAAGTATTTCTTAAGGAAGTAACACCAGTGGCTTATATTAGTGTTTTCATGATGCATAAATGTGGGAAGTTCTTTCTTCTGAGGGGCTGTGAGGAGAAAGTTATACATTTGATCAGCACATTGACTGTGCCTTAGCGAACTGCTATGTGTGAGCTGTTTAAAGCAGGACATGAGCAGAAAAGTTTGCAGATTAAAAGAGGAAACCACGCCTCCACATTAAACATGTTTGATTTCCCCCTCGTCATTCTACCTATCCCATCTCCTCCCTTCATCCCTCCCTCCCACAGGACATTTTACCATTGGGGCGTTTGTTCTGCCCTAAGGAATGTGTACAAGCTGCTGAGAAAGGGTCAGTGTCACACACATCTCAGAGTGCCACTCTGGTGGAGCAAACCAGTACGGTCAACAGCAAACCGACACGCTGAACACAGGCTCCGGGATCGGCTGTTTCTATCAGAAAGGTCCTTTCTGGTCATCTGGGAAACTTGATGGTGAAATTGACAGTCAGAGAAACTCGTCTTCTGGAGGCAGTCAATAGGCAGGTAGACTGAAGGTAAAAGAGAGGTGCAGAACCTCCATTTTTGTGTTTGTGTGTATGTCTTGTGTTGACAAGGCAGTAGTATGTATGTTTGGTGCAAGACAGTGTGTTATTCTGCTTTCTGGCTACTTGAAGCTTATGCTGAATCTATCACACACAAGAATGTAAATGAAAGAGTAAATAATGACCTGGAGATGAGTGAAAAGCGTTTACAAACATCACAAGTTCAACGTTTACTCTTGGATTACACGTCAGGGTTACTAAGAAGTTATCAGATTCACTTAATGTAGTTCAATGAGAAATTTAGAAATTAGGAATTGCCTATGGTTTAGACTATTAAACCATAAATTGACAAATAAAATGGCTTAGGACTTTGGTAGAATTGAAAGTGTTTATCAAATGCTGAAAAATGGTACAGTTGAATCGCTCTGTATGGCATATGGTGATTTTATATCATTTGACCTATGAACTGATGATTTAAAGGCAAGTGGCCTTTGCCAAGACTATGTTCTTGCAGCTCCTGCAGTTAATGCACTGGGGTAAGCAATAAAGCCCACATTTCAGAATGTTATGATCCGTGACTTGGTTGCTGGACACATTGTCAAGTTAATATTTGTTCATTACTGAAGAAACAGCAGTGGAATAAAACTTGAGCATACACTATATACTGAAAGGTAATGAGATTTTTGTATTTTAACAGCAGAGGGTGTTTCTCAAAATGCTTTCTGTGCGCTATGGTTACTGCTAGCATGACAATGGCATGACACTGTGAAACTATAAACACACTCTCACACTACTGCTACATAGCTGTGTAACTGGGAAACCCAGCTGTGGTTGTACGCGTGCTTGTGCGTGTGCGTGGATAAGAATGTGTGTCTCTGGACCAGGGGAACAGTATGTTTCTGCTAGAGGTGTTTGTGGGCATACAGAGCCAACCAAGCAGCTGTGATGAAGAAGAGGGAAGCCAAAGAAGACAGCCGCATCCTCATCGCCTTGACCAAGCAGGCCGAGCCAGGCTATGGGAGCTTGGAGTCTGAGGTAAGCCCCCCTCCTCCTGGGTAAGCCCCCCTCCTCCTGGGTAAGCCCCTTGTTGCCGCCAGCAGCTTCCTGTTTATGGGTGTGAGGGTCCAAAGCATCATAGAAACTTGATTAAAGGCAAAGGGAGTGATGACAGGTTAACAGTTACACCCATGAGCTCCCAGCACCTCAGCCACTAGAATGGGTCCCATTCACCCAAGCAATACCACTGAAGCCCTCACTTCTCTGTTGGCTGTAGCCAAAGGTAACTCAAACAACTCTACACTTGTACTTGTTTCAGTAGTCAGAACGTCAGAACGTTACCTATGTCAGAACGTTACCTATGTTGTTTGCACTGGTGTCGATTCTCCAGCCATGGAAAAGGAAACATTTACCTCATTCTGGTTGGTTATATAGTATCTGCTAAATATGAAAACCTACACCTTCACGTTCAGGTTATATTCAAGCACCTGACGAGTATGTTTTATATGTGGGTCTGTCTGTCCAGGACCAGGCCAGTCCCGTTCCCAAACACAGCAACTTGTTCAGTGACGGAACCACCCCCGTCGGTAAGTACTACTGCCAATGTGTGATGGCTTGTTTGCTGTTCACCTCAGCAGATAGCCTTTCTCATTTCTATCAAACAGGAGGATCCCAGAATAAACCACTTTCTTTTGTCATTTTAAAACAATAGTGAAAACCGTGTGTGTGTGTAGACTTTGTTCTTGTGTGGGAGGAACATCGGACACAACGAAAAGATGAACTAGGAGAGGAGAAAAGCTCAGCCTCTTCAGACTCCAACAGCCAATCTAGGGACAACTTCCTGTCAGAACTCAAGGTGGCGGGGATCTTAATGGAGAAGGTGAAAACTTGTATTGTCACGTCACGGTTATCCATCTGGTGTCTACTGAGTCACTCACCAGGATGTTTCCTGAGGCAATGCTGCTGTGTAAATATTAGTGCATTTTCACCCTCTGCTAGCAAAAAGTATGTTCAGGAAATATAAACCCTACAGCATGTGATAAGCATATAGGATAGGGTTAATGTCAGGCTTACAGGTAAAGTTCTTGAATATCCATGCTTCTTTTTTATTTGGCGGGGGGGGTTGCATGAGTCATTTTCCTATGGCTGTTAGTGTTGCTGTCAGCTGGACTCCCTTGCACCACAAAAATTTTTAACCTCACACAGAACTGCAGCTTACTGTGTAATATGTTCATAGGTAGGACACTACTGTTGGACCATGGTGCTAAATTGTAATTGTGTTCCTTGGAAAAGGAGCCGTAACAGTTGTAGTATGTTGCATGTATTTAGTAGTAATTTAAAGATGTAACACACAAACACTCAAAGTCGCAGTTGGTGTACTTGCCTTTGTAATGAAGTGCGTGCAGATAGATCATCGTGCATCTCTCATGCCTGTTTTACCAAACATCTATGTGCACATGTGCCTGCCTTTAAGAGGGTGGTGGAGGAGGAGAAGATAAGGATCTCCTACGTGCTTCTCAGTGTTCCATGGAGTGTCTTGTGTTACTATGCCGAAGAGATCAGCCTCAGAGTGCCCCTGGAGGTCGGTCTGCCAAAAGACACCAGCTACAAATAAAATCTACACTGACTGTAACCACAGAGGCTCCATTGATGCATTATAATATTACAGAGACACTGATACCATAAAGATGTTCAGATGTGCAGAAACAGCACACGGACGTGTACATGTGAACAGCCATAAACAAGTTAATCCATGTAAAAATAATAATAATAATAATAATAAACGTCTCCTCTGTTTTATGGTGGTTCTTCACCACAATCCAGGAAGTCCCACTGACAAGTCTTCATGATTCAGAGAAAGTTCTGGAGAAGCTGTCTATCCCAAACCTTATGGCACAACATGTTCCTAATGCACCCAAGGACTACTACACCTGTCAGTTTTGCAGCAACAAGCTGGAGAGGTGATGTGCATCCCAAACCTTATGGCACAGACATAACTTTGAGTACACCTGCTTTTTTCAAGTGTGTGTGTGTGTGTGTGTGTGCATGTGTATGTGTCTATATATATATATATATATATGTGTGTGTGTGTGTATATGTATATCACACACGATTTTATGTAATATTTGTATACATATTACAAATGAATGAAATAATCTTGCACTCAACTCAAAATGTACTCAAACTTTAAAAAAAGGTGGGGAAGATTACTGTTTGTCCTTTCCTCTGCCCTCTGTGTGTGTGCGTGTGTGTATACACACATACACTCACTGACCAGCTCCAGGCCTCTTGCAGTCCTGATCAGGATCAAGCAGTTTGAAAATTAACAAAGCAAGTTTTGCACACAGATTCACAAATTACTTTCCCTTTAAGGGTGTATATCTGACCCATGCCTTGTTTTGTGTAGACAGGATTATTGTTCGAAACTAGGAGATTTTTAAATGAAATATAGCAGAGGACAATCGTATACAGCATAAAGCAGAAAAAATAACAAAAACCCATTTTCAAGTAGATGTACTCAAACCTATAACTGGTACTTTTACAGTTGTTGCATGTTTGATTAGGTTTAATGGTTTCATTTTCTTATTCTGGTTGCTTTCTAACAGCGAAGCTCCTGACTGCTGCTGAAGTCTGAGTGAGCACACCTATGTTTGTATAGAAGGTGTTGCCAGAAAGCGCAAACATACTAACTGCTTCCTAAGGTTTTCCTTGAATTCATAATGGGGAAAAAAGTCTGGATTAGCATAAAGCATATTTACATCAGATATATATGCACCTAACAAACTTGTTTCCTAAAAATGATTGATTTATATTTTGCTTTATTAATCAGAGAACATTAAAACAACACAATGTTTTTGATGAGCGGCTATCTATCCATCCATCTTGCTATCTCCTGACCATTCATCTCGCTGAGAGTTGCAGGTGAAACTAGAGAGAACCCTTAGGAAACCCATGCACACACAGGACAAACACAAACGCCGCACACGGTGCAAATTTGACCTGGCAGGTGTGAGGTAACATGCTAGCCACTGTGTTGTCCCTTAATCCTGTTCATCCCTTTTCTCCATGTGTGCCTCAAAACTTTTATCTTGCATGTATGCTTTATATTTAATAGATTGGGGTGTGCATTTGGTGAAATTACAAAATATATCCATTCAATACCAATACAAAAAATAGGCTATAAAATGCACTAGAATAAATGAATATGTTAAAGCTACATTAACCCAAAGGTGTGGCTGACTTTTGGTAGAATTATTGGCAAACCAACATGACACTCATTTTACATTAAGACCTAATTGTTGCAGGTTGACATGGTAGCCCAGGGGGTAACGCTGTTGCCTCATCTGTCCCAAGGTCATGGGTTTAAGTCTGCACTGCATGTGGCATTAGCGTGTTCTCCCCCATGTGTGTATGGGTTTCCTCTCTCTAGTCTAGTTTAATTCTTAACAGGATAAGTAGTTAGGGAACAGATAGCCGGTAATATAATTACTGACCATAAATTGGTGTGCTTTTTTATTTTAGTGAAACACATTTTCATGTCCACAGCACAGGAAAACTCACACACGTACCACACAAGCACATGCACAGAGATGCACGTTCAGACGTGCTCAGGCGCATGCACCGCACACACGCAGCCATCTCACACACAGTCCATCAACCTGGGAAATGGCTGCTGCACTCAGCACAGCCCAGCGAGGTGTAGGCATTTCCACAATTCCACATTACATAACCTCAGTTCTTTTGGTTCTGCTGAGAAGCCGTCGATATCATTACGAAGAGTACGGGTTCTCAAAATGTCCTCTTTTCTGCAGGTTTCTGGGGAGTGACAACAAAGAGAGCTTTTTCAAGACCACCCAGAGACACCAGATTGTGAGATCAATAATTCACACTTCACCACCTGTATTTGTGTACCTTCCTGTCTCTCTTCCCGCTCTGATTCCTCTTTTGTAACTGTAATTTTGTGTTAATTTGGGAGACTGAAGCTACCTGACTGTAAAATAATTGCCCACTTATGTTCAGATCTGTAGCAAAGCCACGTTACGTCATTGCCACATTCTACTGTAAATCTAGGCAACATTAACATCCCATGCTCACAGGGATTGTCTATCTGGTGTCTCTATTTATGTGTGCAGCTATATGAGATTCTGGCCCGGACCCCATATGGAATAGTGAAGAAAGGAGAAGTGGGAATTGACAGGCTGGTCAGTGAAAAAGTCTTCAGTGCTGCATACCCACTGCATGAGGTGAGATGCTGCACAGCCAGCCTGCACGGCAAAACGAGCCACACCGCATTTCCATTTGCACCTTGACTGTCCTCAGCATAAACAATATACTTGTTGTTGCCAAGGCAACCATGTTCTTTCAGTCTCTTGAAGAGTAAAGGGGAGCAGAATGTGGAAGTCATCCTGTGTTGATCTCTTTGCCCTCTGGCACCTCCTAGGGTCCATATGAGATGCCAGAGGTTCCAGTGGACCCGGAGTCTCTCAGCTTGAGGCAGATCTTGCACCATTACTGGGCCCGCTGGACCTGCTGGAGGCGCTATCAGCCCCTGGACCACATTCGCGAGTATTTTGGAGAAAAGATTGCTCTCTACTTTGCATGGCTCGGTGCGATCCCACACGGTGTTTTATTTTTCCTTCTGTTTTCAGAGTAGACACTGCTGCTACTGCTTAGCTGTCTTCAGTACTGACACTACATTCCTGTCCTACTGTTCTCAGTGGAAACAAAGTTCTCCTAGTGCTTCTATTCTGCTGTCCTCACTACTAAGACCTAAATTTAAAATTATAGACCTGTGTCAATGTTTTTTTGATACTTCTTGTCCAAGTACATGTCACCAGGATGTGCAGGTGCATAACAGATTGTGGTTTCTACCTATAACTGTAGGATTCTACACTGGCTGGCTGCTGCCTGCTGCTATTGTGGGTACAGTGGTTTTCCTGTTTGGGATCTGGCTGATGACTACAGATGTACCAGCGTGAGTGGAGGGGACAAAGGGTGCCAACTGTGTTGACAATGTTAGCCAAGGCACTTGTGACCTGAAGAAGAATAACTTGAGTGCCGAATTACACTACACAGGAATGTAAACGTATTTACATAAAGACTATCCGGGGCACCTCAACTAATCCAAATTATGCTGAAAGAACTACAGGAAAAGTACACAAAATCTTAATGTTACAACCTTCAGCAAACATTGGCTGCAAAGCTCCGGGGCAGTCCGGTGTGCAAAATTTTGAGTCAAAAATTGCTGGGCAGGTCTGTGGAAAACTTTAATGTTGTGCCTAAAATGAGTATCTGTGTCTGATAGGAGGGAAATCTGTGACAGTGAGAACTCCTACCTCATGTGTCCCCTCTGCAACATCTGTTCCTACTGGAACCTGTCCAGCATCTGTGTCACTTTCAAGGTGTGTCTGTGTATGTCTGCATTAGTGTGCTTGCGTATGCATGTGCGCATGTGCAGTTGTACATGTGCATGTCTGTATGCACTTGTGTGCATATGTGTGTGTGTGTGTGTGTGTGTGTGTGTGTGTGTGCGTGCACGTGTGTGCTGGAATGTCAGCATGACCGTGCGTGCCAACTCAGGAGCTGTTGGCCATTTGACCTAGCTTGGCCTTGATTTCCATAGGTGAGCCTGCTCTTTGACAATGGTGGCACAGTCTTCTTCAGTATCTTCATGTCGCTGTGGGCTGTCACCTTTCTGGAGTACTGGAAGCGCACCAGTGCCGTGCTGGCCCACCGCTGGGACTGCTCTGAGTTTGAAGAGATTGAGGTAGGAGGAAATGGATGTTGGCGGAACCTCACTCTACTGTTTCAGTGTATTTCAGCTGTATGGCAATAATTATGATTGATGGATTACTGCAAGACTGGTTGGTTTAAGACCTAACAAACTGTTGCCAAAATTCGGGTAGTCAAAAGTTAATTCATTGAACACAGTATTATTTGAATCACATGATCTACTAAGTTAATTTCTCAATCAACGTACCTGTTTGTTTTTTCTACGAGCTAGGAGCGCCCAAGGCCAGAGTTCACAGCTCTGGCACCCATGACCGTACGCAATCCTGTTACAGGTTCTGAAGAACCTTACTTCCCAGAGAAGCAGCGATACAACAGAACAGCAACCAGCTGCATGGTCATCCTCATCATGGTACGCGGGGCTGCTAAGAGCTGCTACATTTTTGTATATTGCATCTGCATGGTTTGTAAAAGGGAATTTACAGTGGAGGACCTACAGTGGTAACTAGTCCTTATTGCACGATGTAATCAGAATTGCTTGTCCCTTGTAGATGGTGTTCATTGTTCTCCACTTACCTTTGTAGACACTGTACTTCTGCTCGTTAGTAGTTCCATCATGCCAAACTGAACTAGCAACTCAAGACAATGATTTTTGTCCCTCTCAGATGACTGTAGTCTTGGTATTCCTGATGGGCATTATCCTGTACAGAACCATCCTCAGTGTTATCATTTACAAGTCCAAGAACGCCTTCTTCATCTTCTCCGTGAGTGAGCTTCCTCTTCCTCCTCCTCGGTGTGTATTGGTTTCAGTAAGTCCCTTCCATGTGGAGCCCTTACAGGCCCTGTGCCTCTGTGTTCTGTGGCAGGCTGGGAGAATCGCCAGCCTCACGGGGTCTGTGCTCAACCTGCTTGTGATCTTGATGCTGTCCCGCCTGTACATTTACCTGGCGGAGATTCTCACCCGCTGGGGTACGATGAACTTACGTGTGTGCTATTGTAAATTTGTTTTACATCAGATTCAGGAGTACATAATTGTACAGCAGAAGTTACTCTTACAGTACCTAATATGGACAGGATTCTGTGAATGCACGCTAGCTTAATAGCCTCACATTCTCTGTCTCTTTCCGTTCTCTCACGGGCACCTTTGTCAGAGATGCATCGTACTCAGACCAAGTATGAAGACGCTTTCATCCTGAAGGTCTTCATCTTCCAGTTTGTCAACTTTTATTCTTCCCCTATCTACATAGCCTTCTTCAAAGGCAGGTAAATTTACCACGCAAACAACTTGACGCATTTGTGGTTTTTCACTGATGACACAGGTCCAGCCAAGGTTGCCTTACAGTCTTCTTGTCAGGAATTGGCCCAGTCTGTCTTACAAGCCGTTACAATCACAGTATTAGAAACCTTCCAAAAAGGGAAAAATTTCTAAGTAAAGTTCTAAGTAAAGTCTAAGTAAAGTTACATGACTTCATATGGTATGTGTAATGATGGCATTTCTTTGGAAGAGGTTTGCTTGCGGCAAACTTCTGATTCACTTTGTGGTGCCCTGAGTTTCACTTTGAAAGCCTCTGTCTGAGTGACAGAAAAGAGATGCCAGAAGACGTCAAAAATACAACTCATACCAAAGCTCGAAAATGTGACCCGTTCAGTATATTCCTGACAGTTTCCTCTCATTCCCAGGTTCGTGGGATACCCTGGCAACTATTACACATTTTTTGGGATTCGTAACGAAGATGTGAGTTTTAGCATTCTCCCGTGTATTGTGTGTGTGCGTGCGGTCCTTGTACAATACAAGCACGTATATATGGCAAAAGCTTTTCTTGTAACTCTGTCCTGGGTGATATGTGTGGGTTCTGTGTGACGTCCATGTAGTGTGGTGTGGGAGGCTGCCTTATTGAACTAGCCCAGGAACTTCTGGTCATCGTGGTGGGCAAGCAGATCATCAACAATGTCCAAGAGTTTGTTGTACCGTGAGTGCTTTGTTTTTCCATTTTACTGACCAACACACAAATACACACACACACACACACACACACACACACACACACACACAAAGACACACATGAGTGTGATTCTTCCATCTCAACTCCAACCTCTCTCCTCTTACCACACCAAGCTGTAGAACTTTTCCTTACTTACGTTCTATATTTCTTACATTGCAGCATATATACACTCCTCCTCTTTGCTGGTTTATCTCCTTGCTCTCTGTGGTCCACACTGTCCCTCTCGCCACAGGAAGCTGAAGTCCTGGTGGCAGAACCGGAAGTTGCGTCACTATGGAGAGGATCAGATGGATGGAACAGAGAAGACTAGCGTGAAACAGCCAGCAGTCGTGCCGTGGGAAAAGGACTACCAGCTGCTGGTGTGCGAGGGATTGTTTAATGAATACCTGGAGATGGGTGAGTGAACTCGTGTCTGAACTATGAGTGTGAAGGACTCAGGTGCCCCAGTCGCAGAGCGGCACCCAGACCTGGGTGGATGTTAAGACCCAGTTAGATTTTTGTAATACAAAGGAGTGAGTAAAGGCTAATGACTGCAGCATTGTGATGGCTCAGCTCTGTACACTCAGTACACACTGGGCTCAGTAGGCATCCCAGCTCAGAACAAGACAAGGTGAAAAATTATGCTTCTTCATTTTCCAGTCATCCTGTATGAAGACATGTCAGTTTACATCTCTGTTTAGTGTATCTTTCACAAATCTTCCATATTAAGGTCACAGGACTCATATAGGATTCAATTAGAATTGTCATGCATGACCCTAAAACAAACACAGCTGGCTCTCAGGTGTTAATTCCCATGAAAACTTTCAAAAAATAGCGTTAACAAAGTTGATATTTGGAAACATCTTAGTGTTTGTTGTCTGTTGCCAAGAACATTGCCAAATCTGTTGAATGGCAGAAAAAAGGCACCAAATGTATGTGTAATGCAGTGTAATCTAGTGTGATACAGTATGACATTGTGGTGCAGTGTTACCTAGTGTGATACAGTATGACATTGTGGTGCAGTGTTACCTAGTGTGATACAGTATGACATTGTGGTGCACTGTTACC
>JABJVR010000063.1:824845-841748 GCA_025773905.1 Chitala chitala
TAATCCATACACCCATTGGCTGATAAAAAAAAAAGCTGCTAAATGAACTACATTGATCAAAGAAGGCAGCGAATGTAAATACATGTGAGCGTTTCTCAGCTCTTTAAATGACCTACACAAACGCGGGGCCCGTCCACCGACTCGAGTTAGGCTGCCTCAGAAGGTTTCCGCTTTAGCCACTGTTTGTATGCACATCTGTGACTGGTTTTTGCTCACCCGCATTTTGTTTGCACGGGGCTGAAAACACAGTGCCAGGGCACGTGCCAGGCCCATACATCATTTTTATATTATGCCAGTCAAGATTACTGTACCACTCACTGATTTATATTCCCCCCTGCCTCCCTCCTCCCCCCCGCTCATCTCGATCTCGAAGGGAGAGCAGGAAATGTGGGCTAATTGAAAGAGAGGCTGTGTTAACACCCCAGAGAGGCAGCAGGACCACGCAGCCTATGGGTGGCCACGTTCATGATGCGCAACATAAACAGCTTGAAGCTTGTTCTGTCTCAGTTTACTTTTATAATTCTCAACTGCGATGTCATAGAGGGGAATAAAATGGAGAACAGCCAATAATTATTTTGTTCACACACCTGTCATATAAATTGGCAGTCTGCGGGTGTTTTTCTTCTGTTTTTTGCGATGCGATTTGAACACAGTTGCCTGTCACTGTGTGTATGTGATAGGAGCCTGTGTGACAGGTGTACAGTGTATGAGGAAGCTACGCAAACTAGTCGGGAGTGTGTGTGTGAGTGTGTGTGTGTGTGTGTGTGAGATATCAGTTCTGTGTTACAATTAATTATTTAATTGTACCAGAAGGACAGACACACTGTTAGCAAGCTGAAGAATGTGTTTAGGACAGGACAGGATAGGATAGGACAGGACAGGACAGGACAGGATAGGACAGGACAGGATGATACAGCTGGTACAGTACACAGTGAAATGAAAGAACGTTCCCCCAGGACACCAAGTACTACATAAGAACAACACAGAAGGACAACACAGAACTAGTAATGAAATATAGAGGGTGCAGAACAGGCAGCAACAGTAAATAACGTAATTAACTACTGCTAGACCATATAGTGCAAACAGTAGAACTAGTGCAAACAACAGGATGTAAATATAACACAGATAGCAGAGCCAACCAGACACAGTTCTGTGCAAAGTACACAGCTGACTGCTATAATCATGAACGTGCAGCAGTGCGGGGCTGGTGTGTGCGAGACATCAGTCCAGCCCCTGACTACTGAGGAGTCTTATGGCTTGGGGAAAGAGGCTGCTACACAGTCTGGCCACATGGGTCCAGATGCTCAGTATTTTTTCCCAGATGGTAGTATAGTGAAGTTTGTGTGATAGGTGTGTAGGGTCACCCACAATGCTGTTGGTCTTGCGCGTGCAGCATGTTTGGCATGTTTAAATGTGTTTGGCAACCTGATAGAAACATATGACCCTAGCCCTTTGACCTGAAGTACCATGAACATTAGTACCACAACCAACCATGTGGGGACAGACTTGTGGGAATTGCTGCAAAATGTACCCAGTGTCAAGTTCAATTAAAGAAATCTTCTATGAATGTCCAAACAACCTGAAGGAATACAGAAGGGGAGCCTTTTAAATCATTAATATATTGTAGAATAAATGACCAAAATCATAGGTAATTTTTATGTGATATGATGTGATTTTCAGTGCTTATTCTGACTCATTACAGCCCAATGTTTAGCACACATAAGAATGCTTTCCTTAATTTATTTCATGCATTGGATGATGGCCTTGATCCCATGGTAATGGACAACAGCGTTTACTCATGTGGAACATGCCTGCCGCTTTTGCTGTTTACATCACGACAGTTCTTAGGTAGCAGGAGAGAGCCTGAGAACATGAGCTCCAACTGGCTGCTCTGTAAAGCACAGAATTTTTCTTCATTCAGAGAAACACTCCATGTTTTTTTATAGCCAAGGTGAGAGTTTTCACACTCTAGTTTTTATTTATAAAAATTCTCCATGTTAACTGTCAAGGTAGCGTTTCTGAGTTCAGTGTCCGCTGACCTTTGGTCACCTGCGAATGCTTAAGGGGGCATGGATGTGAGGTAGTTTTGAAGACAGCAGGTTGGTTTGGCAAAAGGAGAATGTAATGTCTGTCCCTTTTTTGGTAGGGGCAGAACGTACACAAATTGCAAAAGAGGGGAGCTTATCTGCCCAGGAAGTCGGTCACCTTTTCCTTAAACAACAGCACTACATCCGGAGCAGTTTGGTTTCCCAGCTGAGCATTGCTGGAATGTTATAAGAATGTCTTTCAACAGCGCATTTCGCCAGAAATGGCGAAAATGGAATCCCATGGCGCACGAGCTGACGCGTGGCATGTGCCAACAGACATGCCAAAAGTAATAGATCGTCAGTTGGTGTTCCTCAAAGACGTTTGAAGGAAGCTGGGTATCAGCTCACTCAGCTGTGAGAGAAGATCGCGTACGGGACTGACCTTGACCTCCCGTGGTCTCCTGTGGAAAGATCATTCACTGTGACAGAAGCCATCTGCCCGAAAATGAGTTTATATTGTTCACTTGTGGACACAGAAAGCTAATGTTTCAGTAATCTCCCTGCAAACCGTGAAATCATACCTGCATTTGTAACACATTACAATTCATCAGGTAAAGTGCAGGTTGCAATGAACAGACATGCAATAAGCCTTTGCCAAGCGCAATTTGTTAACTGTGTTGAATGAATGTGTTCTGCCACTTAGCACAGGTAATTGTTTCATTTTCCTCCAATATGATTAATTGCTGCACAAAATAAAACAATATTATGATGTAACTGGGCATAGACAAAGGGGCACTGGGGTTTGCGCAGTAAAAGCGTTATTGTACTTCGTGAACCCCCGACCCTTCAGTTTATTCACACATGCAGGTTTCAGTTGTAGAACCTTTAAATGAGTGGATTCAGTGAGCAGTTCAATTTTAGGCACTAATTAGTGAATCAGCTGTTAATAAAGACACAAAGCGTTAGCGTAACAATGCAGCTATATCTGACGACGGTTCGATTAGCAAAGCAGCGTTAGTAAAGAACAACGTGTCTCCACATGTACCTCAACCTTCACGCGCCACTGCTGGACACAGCCCTGGTGAATATTGTGTCACAACCAGCGTTCTTTGGGGGGGGGGGGGGCCCCTGTCAGGAGCCC
This sequence comes from Chitala chitala, assembly GCA_025773905.1. Taxonomy (NCBI): domain Eukaryota; kingdom Metazoa; phylum Chordata; class Actinopteri; order Osteoglossiformes; family Notopteridae; genus Chitala; species Chitala chitala. The sequence continues at coordinate 828,014 of JABJVR010000063.1, forward strand.
CAGTATGAACTGCACAGCTGGGTGTTTCATAGTCAAGCTACAGTGCCACACTGGCTCTGTTAATCACGTGTGCTGTTTATCTAGACCTCGTGCGTCTGTCCGGCATCACCTGTGAGCCACCATAAACATCAGGGCTCTCCTAACCAGTCACCTTTCCTGAGAAGATCAGCCTGTTTCTGCTCTTGGCTCCCGACACAAATCGTAACATTATTTATGACACGCAGGGTTTTGCATCATATGATTTTTTTCTGTTTATACACCATGTGTTTCAGCCCCCCCAAACATGTTTAAACATGTCCTTCAGTCACACATCTCAGCCATATCACATCGTGGGTGACATTTTAAACTCAGTTTAAATTCCAGGCCAGGTTTTCGGGTGATGACACCCATGCGTTATGTTTTCCCCCAGGCGTTCCACTGAGCAGGGGGGTGTCCACCTCCAAACTCACACAGGTCTTCCCCAGCATTCTGATGGATCAAAGAAAGCCTCTCATCTTCTCCTCCTTTTCTTATTTCCATCTTCATCCCTGAGTGCAGACTCAAAGGAGTTTTTCATTTGAGATATTTTGGGCCTCAAGATGGATGCCGTGTCGGTAAACATCTAAGTGTGTCGGTCAGAGGATGAGGCCCTCTTTCACCAGATGGTCCCATATGGAGGGGTGATCACTGAAGTCCTTTGTCGTTGCAGATGGATACCCCCGAGATGAGATGGTTTACAAGTGGAGGAAGAACTCAGTAGAGGCTGCTGACCAGAAATCCTGGCGACTTTATCAGTTTGATTTCATGGGTTTGAGAAACACAAGTGACATCATGAAGACGTCATCAGGTCAGAAGCATCCACCACTCTCATGTCCTGTCGGTTTCACACAAGATGATTACTGAAATATTAAAAGTACCATTGCTTCTGTAATTATAATAGCTGTGATCATTTTAAACTGTATGCATTTAACAGGTTCCAGTGCTTAGTTTAAACGCAAGTTGATTATTGAATGACTGAGATCTCTGCTCTAACATCTAAAAATGACATCCTGGAATGCAGCAATTTAACTGCACAAAATGTAATTCACAGATCATTGTCATAATGTGAGCATTGGCTTAACTTCAAACGTTTTCTTTTGCATTATACCAGTTTTCCTAGTTCTTACAACCAGTAAGGCCAAACATTATGAAAGTTATGGAATTTGAGACTCACATTAGGATTTCTCTAAAAACCCCTGGATTCAAAAGGTTAAATATTTTTTAAACAGCTCATCTTGAATCTTTGGACTGCTTTGTGCTGTTAAATCCTCTTCTTTGTAACCTGACTTTTGAACATACCGACAAAGTTTAACTGAGGAATTTCCCTCATATTTGCAGCAAAACGCCTGTGTTAATTTTGATTTGCATCGTGCACAGTGTGGCGGCCCTGGCTGCCTTCTCTGGGAGGGGGGCGGGGGGGGGTCTACCAGCTGGTGACTGGACGAGCAGGTCTCATCTTGCCAGATTAATTGCTTTGCGAGTTTGCAAGCGGCTGTGGAATACAAAATGGGCGCATTTAGCAGCGACTCAACATGCATTAGCTGATCTATGTGGATTCTTGTGACACAAGGGTGTTAAGCAGACATTGGACCATAACCACTTTCCGGTACATTCCACAGAGCGCTTCTCCGATATAGACAAATGTAGAAAACCAAAGAATGCGGTATTTGTGTATGAGGAGAGAGAGAATCAGGGCGTAACATGTCATCCACTGCATGTGGCTGTGAAAAGTCATTATGTCTTATTTTTCCACAAGTAAATGGGTGATTACTTTTGTGCTCATATCTCATTCGACTGCCTTTAGCTGTGGCTGTGGCGTGCCTTCATCATGACGTTGTTTTGGCAACTTTGTGGAACATCTTAGCATTTTTTTTTCACCCAGATCTACATAAAATTTTTACCAAGTGATGAGAGCAGAACTGAAGCACTCAATCTTTTCCATCACATCCCAAAGACTTTTAGTGAGGTTGAGGTCAGGACTCTGGTGGCCAATTCATGTGTAAAAATGAGTCCTCGTGCTCCATGAAACACTTTTTGACTAGCTATTTTAGCTCAATAAGTCCTGGCATTGTCAGCCTGGAACATGCCTGTACCATCAGCAAATACGGAAATCCATTGATTGGATAACCTGGTCATTCAGTAAATCCAAACTGTCAACTGACTTCATTTTAATGCTGCATTATGTTTTTTTAGTCAGGCAATGTATATAGAATGAAATATCTTAAACGTGTGTGTAATGATAATCATAAATGTTTTCCATCACAGAAAAGGTTTTCTCCTCTGTAATTCAGACTGATACTCACTGACATGCAGTACAGTACATTAAAACAAACTTTCAATGTAGATGCTGCAGTTCATTTGGCCAATGGTAGCTTACTTTAAAAGTCACATGACCCCTCTGGTTTTGAGCCAAAAAACAAGTTCTTCCTATAGCAGAAGCCTAGAAATCAGTTATACAATGAGGAAAAAGATGTTTTCACTGCTGTTACATCAGTCACAGTGTTTTAACCACACTCTCCACTGACCCCAGAACAGCTGGGACTGCTAATGTGACCGAGCACATGATTTAAAGCCTTCTTTGTGCTGTCTGTGTTAATTGCCATGTGCCCACTCCAGGGGACTATGTTGTGATGACGGTGTACTTCGACCTGAGCAGAAGAATGGGCTACTTCACCATCCAGACGTACATCCCCTGTATACTCACCGTGGTGCTTTCGTGGGTCTCCTTCTGGATCAAAAAGGACGCCACTCCAGCCAGAACCGCTCTGGGTAGGTCTTCCATAACGAGTGTGTCTCCGTGACAACGGTGACTCTTCACCTATCACATTCAAAGACCACATTTCAGATCACAACATCAGTTGATGTGGCAACTAATTAATAACAACTCAACACACCAAACTGATAGACTGAAATGAACACAGGATTACTCACAGGTAAATGTAGCCACATGTGTAAAATGGTTACCTACAATATATGTCTAAAACAAAAGCACGCCGCTTTCTTCTCCAGATTCCCTGACCTCCCTGCGTTCTGTTGACGTTTTCATTGATTCTTTTTTTTCTCCACATTGTTTTCTTATGTAATAGCGGTTGTCACTCAGTGAGCCTGTTTCTCATTTTCACATAAGTTGTTTGTGTTTATTTTTGCATCTTTTTTAATCTTGTCCTCTCTGTTTGCAAGCGGTCCGCTGGATCGGTCTTGTCTCTGAAAGTAACAACTTTCTGCTTGTCTTGCGACACCTCATCTTTGTGTTCAGTGGCTTCTCTCGCGCTCTTACCCTTGTATCTCCAAGTACTGCAAATGGAGAGGAAAGAGGGTCATTTCAGACAACAAAGTGTGTCTGTTCTTCGTGGCGCTCCAGCCAGCACACCTACCAGACACACAAAACCATTTCGCAGGAAGCAAAAATGGTTTTCAAAAGAATATAAAATAGAAACTGGAAAGTTATCATCGTTATATTTTCTCACTATGGTGTCTGGTGAAAATCCTTTCTAAAAACAATCAATTCTACAACAGTTGCAATTCTCCCAGTTATTGTTCTAAGAAAAACTAACTGAAATTAGCAGCTATTTTTAAGCCTATATTTAACACAACAGTAGCCAAGTGTGAAAACCCAACCCATTCATTAACTTTAAAATAATAATTACACTTCACAAAAAACATACAGTTTGCAGTGACACGAGTGATGAGCAGACTTCGGGAAAGTGTGTTCGGTTCTGTGGTTACATCGCACGGGCAGTTAGAAGGTGAGCATTTTAAAGTTGTTTGAGAGAAATGAATTCTACCTTATTACACTGAATATGTGAGAGCTGAAATGGTAAATGGTGCTTTGATTTTGTTTACAGCTGCTTTCTTTTGCATCTCATGTTTTTACACTTGTTTTACATTCTATTTCAAAGTAAAGCTTGTTTTAGGTCAACAGTGACATATGGCGTAAGATTTGACGCATGATCTGACATGATCAGGTTTAAACAAGAAGCCACATTACAAAGAAACAGTAACATACTGTGTTTAGTAACAAATTTAAATCTTCTTTTACTGAGTAAAACTCCTTTGCTCTGAACGTAGGTCTAACGTGAGACTTAAAGACATTAATTGTGAATAATTTCCATGTAGTAATGTTAAGTCATGATGCCAGATTAAGACAGACGGTGCCCTTGAGCTCAGTGCTGGATATACGCTCACAGAGTTAATGGTTAGGCTTTTTTTTAAGTGAGAGATACGGCCAGTGAGTAATGGGAGGTCAAAACTTCGGACAAAGGAAGTCGTTATGTCCTCAAGACAAGAGAAGGAGAAGGAAAAAACACAAAGTGTTCGTTTTTGAATGCCATTTTTAATCAATAGTGCCCAGAGAGGAAAAGGAGAGATAAGAAGGCAGGGGATGATGTTAACATGTGTGGGGGGGGGGGGCCTTCTGGAACCTCACAGGAGCCGAGGTCACTGGCTCATTCCGGAGACATCAGCATACTTCAAAGCGTGAGGAAACTCACGGTGACATCACGGTGACATCATGGCCTCGGCTCGGAAACTCCAGCAGGCTGCTCCGCCGGATCAAGACACGCTTCTCCTGCTCTGTGCGTGTGCCAGACAGACAGGAAATGAGGTCTGCCGTAGCGTGGCAGGCTGTTTTGTTTTCCAGTATGGAGTGTGTCAAAAACGCTCTTATTTGGCAGTGTCTGGGACAGCTATTGTAAGGTAAAAAAAAATATTTTTTTTTTCCTTTTTTTGCTTTTTCCAAGACTCTACTGTGGCCTGAGACTCCTGGAATGTGATGCAGAAATACTTTTTTTAAGTGCCAGTCTTGTCAGCCAGAGGCGGGCAAACAGGTGAAGGTAATCGCTGCAGCCTACAGTTTGAGGGGAGAGAATTGAGTGTGAAACACCAGCCTTAAATAGATGTGCCCCTCTTGTCTCCATAGAAACAGCTGAAACAGTCCTCTGCCCTGTCCTCCCTTTCAGCCGTTGTTTGGAAAGCACTCACGAGTCTGTGTGAGCAACAAAAATTTATAGTGTACACTACTACCGTATTACAAGATCATATTATACTCACTTGATAAGGTGAAGGAATTTCATGTTTAAAAGGAATGAAATGGACACCAGTGAGGAGACACAGGATTACTCTTGTTTAATCTCCAATGGTGTTATGAGAAGCTGCAGTTTAACCTTGCTCTTTGTACCACATTCTTTTCCCTTTTTGGTTATTTATTGTTTTGCTCTGTGCTGAAAATCAAACCTGCCTGCACCATTTTACGTGTAACATACTGTGAAAAGGGACCTTGTCTAATGATGCATGGCTTTGTCTCTAAAGCCCTTGAGTTTTCATGTTGCAGTATCAGTGAGGAAGAGTCCGTCATGCATCTGCAAACCGATCTTCCTGGAGAACTGATGAGTGTTTCTGACTCTGCTTGGACTACATGCTCACATGAGTCTTGGAGTGTAAAATCCGACCTGAGCTGGACCTGCTCATAATATTGTCCTCACACTCCGGTTGTCTTTGCCTTGCAGGAATCACCACTGTCCTCACCATGACCACTCTGAGCACAGTGGCCAGGACCTCCTTGCCCAGGGTCTCCTACGTCACCGCCATGGACCTCTTTGTGACCGTATGCTTCTTGTTCGTCTTCGCCGCCCTTATGGAGTACGCCACTCTCAATTACTACTCATACAGCGTGCGCAAGCCCACCTGCTCGAAGACCAAGAGACCGGTGAGAGCACTGCGTTAACGTGTGCCCGTGTGGGTAACACACGGCTACCAGTGGAGTCGGCTCAGTGATAATGTCGGACACTCCCAGTCGCACTCCCATAATGCATCAGTGTACCATCTTTGATCCCTGGTGCCCTTGCCCCCCCCCCCAACACGGAGGTTCTACCCTAGAAATCTACCAGGTAGCACAGTAATTCACATGCACAAAGTGAACTGGCAACACCTCCAGGTAATAATCCATCAAATTTATACCGATGCTTTCTCTGAAGACATAATCAGTCTTTTCCTGCCCATGATCTGTCCATATATTTCTATGACAAATAAAACAGTCTTGTACAACACATTCCCCTCAATCTCTTACTTTGACAGAAAAAAGGCAGGAAAGGTCAGTAATAGAGACCAAATTATACATATAATGACAGGGCAGTGAAGTCCTTTCTCAGAGGAGAACCACCTGATAACCCCCACTTTTCACAGTGTGACAGCATCAGTAACGATGTGCTGCTCTCGTCTTCATCTGGAGATAACATGTGGGGCTTCTCCAGACGATCACATCACGATCACACTACAAACACAGCACAGAAAGCCACGCTCACATGCACTGCCTTTTCGTAACGCACACGTTCCCTAGATATGTGCGTTCACACACGCATGCACAGCGGATTCTCCACTTCCACTCAATTGCCATTTATGTTTATATGAATTACAGTAATGTCAGTTTGTGACCAGTATATGGAGATGTTTTCCACTGGCCAATCGCCCACAAAATGGCACAAACGTGTATACAGGACAGGCCAACAAAATTGTGATCTTTTTTAGAGCTTTGTTAATTCTCCATTTTAATCCTGTTGTTGTTCTGTCAAACAGAAAGTGCATATTCTCAAACATAAGCATGAGAAATAGTTTTGATTTCAACATGGCATTATTGCAAATCCTGCCATGACCTGTGGTTTCAAAATGACCCTGCTGTAAAAGTCACTCCAAAAGTGCTACATCTCAAACAACGTGCAGGCAGAATATACTAAAAGAACGTTCTGGATTTAGTACTATAATAAAAGCATTTTAATACCCTAGGAATAATCTCTCAGATTAAGTACTAGTGAGATCTTGACAAGGTTTCATGGTCTTTATACATTTAGATTGTATTCAATAACTCCTGATAAAACAACAGCTAAAAAGTAAAAAAAAAAAAAAAAAAAAAAAATTGAAAATCCTTTCAAAAGTACAAAAATCTTAAACCATATATTGTATGTAAATAACTACACAGTATAGTTTAAAAGAGGTTAGGTTTTTATTTTCCATATAAGGTGAAGACATATTTTGCATGACTTCTGTTTACTTAGGTTTCAATGGAATATTCTAATTATTTCAATGTGGCTTTGATACATAAGCTATAAGCAGTGTGGAATGAGGGTTTCCTTCACACTGGATACAGACAAGTTGGTGCAGCAACTCCAGTGCTGCTGAGTTCAATTAAAACAATAGTAGATCATCCTTCTTAATGGATTATTACTGCTATTGTGGAGATGAAAATGAGAAGCCCTTTGAGGAGTGTGAACAGGGCTGATGACTAATCTCATCTGATATGCACAGCATTAGATTAGAAGCTCTACCTGCTCAAAAGTGTCCTCTGTCTTATTTTGTGACCCTTGCCTGTGTGTATGTATGTGTGTGTGTGTGTGTGTGTGTGTGTGTGTGTGTGTGTGTGTGTGTGTGTGTGTGTGTGTGTGTGTGTGTGTGTGTGCAGACCGTTAGATTACGGTAAACAGAGAGGTTAACTTCAGCATGAGACCGTTTGAAGTTCGTGTTATTACACACCAACCCGTATCACAGATGTCTTATGGAAATCCAACGAAAGTTTTTATGAGACACCTTTTCGGTATAACCTTACTGTAAGGTACAACAGCAGTGCACCTACTGGCAGTGTAAGCTTGTTGGCGGTCTTCTCTGTCCCTGGTCTGCCGACACTGTCTGTCACTCTGTCCTGCCTTGCAGAACTACTCGGTGCTGGACGTAGGACCGCCGCCCACTGTCATCACGCTGAACAACGCCATGTACTGGCAGGAGTTTGAGGAGGCGTGTGTGTATGAGTGTCTGGACGGCAAGGACTGCCAGAGCTTCTTCTGCTGCTACGAGGAATGCAAGGGAGGCGCATGGCGGAGGGGGCGGGTGCACATAGACATCCTGGAGTTGGACGCCTACTCACGCGTCTTCTTCCCCACCTCCTTCCTGCTCTTCAACGTCGTTTACTGGGTGGGATACCTCTACCTCTAGCAGCCTCCGTACAGGAGGACCCAAATTACATTTGAACTGGGGGGGCGGCGCTGGAGGGGGTAGGGGCGAAAGATAAACAAGAGGGTGGTCCGGGGTAACACAGATGGCACTAACCGCTGCTTCATGTTGCTGTGCTAAAGTCATAGCTGACACTTTATCACAGGAGGTTGTGTGAACACAGTGCCGTACCTTAGTTACCGCTGCTCCTCACTAGGAGACAAGAGGTTTCCCTTATCGATAAGGAAGGCTGTTGTCTGCAGACCGTTCCTGCCAGAAATATCTGCCTTGTTATGGGGGGGTGCCAGGAAAACCAGTACACAGAATGAGTGCACATGTACCCCTGCCTGGAGAAGGTAACACCAAGAGGGTTAGAGCCTTACTGCAGTAGACAAGGCCTTACCCAGTATCTTCTCCTCATTGTCTGCCTACATGTTCTCTGGGGGGCACCACACTGACGTGTAATCTTTACACTACATTGAAAGAACAAAAAAAAAAAAAAAATCTCTTTAATTAGAGATCAGCCAAAACCGGTGAGTTGGTCGCAAGAGGGAAATTTTGAAACATCCTCAGTGCCTTTCCAATGAGGGGTAGCCGTCTGCTGATGCAGAGGTGGAGCTTTAAGGAGAGCAGGGCCCGGTTTTGGCTGATCGCCCATCAGGACTCTCTGAGGCTCCATTTTGTCTGTTGCTTGCCATCTGTCTGTGGGCAGAGCATGCTCACTTCCCCTCTTTATTGCCCACTAAATAATTTAGAAGTGAAACCCTAAAGCTGCACAAAGGGGTTCAATATGAAGTCAGCAACAAGGCTGCAGCGATCTGAAACTGAACATCCCACATAAGGACACTTTTTTAAAATATGGGATTATTGGTATGTATGTTAAAATATACTCCCAATATTGACATTTATACTTTTCCAAAAAACCATTTTTGCTGACTAGTTATGATTCTTTTTTTATTATAACTTTATAGTGCATCTGAAGGTCAATTAAACTGACAAAGACTTGCATGATATATTAAGTAATAAATTTCAAAGTATCATGCTGTCTTATGCTAGGTAGGTTTCTGTGAGAAGCTTGTGTTTAGGCAGCCTCTGTGGATGGCATGTGTCTGTGATGTTCAGATTATAAAACACCATCTCCAGATTATAATGCTCTATCATGGACAAGGTGAGCATGCCCAACCGTAAGGGGCACCGGACAGTTAAGGGCTCCAGAACCGTCAGTCTGTGGTCACCAGTCCCAGCTAACCTGCTGGGTAACACATGACCACACAGGGGCCCAGGAGTTACCCCAGGTGCATGAAGGTCATCAAACCCTCTACAGGAGCAGCATGGAGAACTGTGAGAGGACAGCAGGAGGTGATGTCACCATCAGAGAGGAAGCAGGGTGTGCCAGTATCGCCCCACCACCATCTGCACTGCCACAGTTCATGCAACGCAGCCGCATCGATACTTTGGCCAGAGACCCGCACTCTGGTCTTATAGGTCAAAAGGTGCCACTTAACAGAAATGGGGGGGTGAGGGCTCAGAGCCAGTGATGAGGTGGACTACCACATGCTCTCAATCTTTACCTTTGTTACCTATAGGTAACCTGTGGAGGTTACAGAACTACAAGAGTGACAGGACACACTGGTCCAACCCACACACATTTTCACATCACTGTAATTCATTGTCACTAATATCCATGACCTACACCTGAGCTGGACAATGTGTTAATGAATGCTACATCCCTCCAATCTAATGGGAGGTTTTATGTCACCTCATTGCACCTGGTGTCCAATCTTGCATTATTTTCTATGATGTGACCTTTTAGTATTTTCAGCTAGGTGCCCTGCTGACCCTGAGAACAGGGGCAAACTGTGTGGACTGACTGGAAAGAGGAAGGAGATGTCATGGACTGTAGATAACAAAATCTGCCTTAGCTGTCTCTGCCTGTACCAGACATGAACTACAGCTGTAGTTACACACATCTAGCTACGTACCCCGAAATGTTACATTCACCAAAGCTATCATTGAAAACAGTAATAAAAAAAGTGTATGTTTGTGTAACAGCGTGACCAAGATTAAATATGATTTTAATCATTGTTAAATTTTTCAAATTGAAACTTCTTTTCAATCACAAATAATAGTTTGAAAAATTCTTATTTGGTGTTAGATAATAAGCGATGCGTGCCATTGTTAAGTTTCACACACAGCTCTCCAGCCGTCATTTTATTAATTACTACAAATGTACTGCGTGTGCAAGTCTCCCAAAGCATGTTCCACTGACAGATAGGAAATCAATCAGCGAAATCGACTTTCCGAAAATATGTTTCTCCTCTAACGTACACCGTTGTTTGTGCTTTGTGAAGTTGGTTCAGCAGCAGACCTGTTTTCAAAGCAAAAGATCCAGGGTGTTCGTTATGAAGACATTTCAGGGCACGTGTCTGTGGACCCGGAATGACGGCACCAGTTACGGGTGTGTGGTCTAGACAATATACTGATATCTCAACTTCATTGTAAATTGCGCCAGTCTAATTCTGCCTTATTGCATTTACTATTTTCTGTTGGTAACATGGCTGCAGCTGCAGCTCCACCGAATGCTGATGGGAAAACACCTTCATTTCTCGACTTTTTTAATCGTCAGAGCGTTGCGTGGTGAAGACCTGCCCCAGTGTCTTCTCTGAAAGAGGCTGCACAGTGCTGAGTTTGAAAAGGTGCGGGTCAGAACTCACTTGGGGCATTGAGTGGTGTGAGGGAAGGACTACTCAAACCCCCCACAGTATTGGGGGGTGGGTGTCCTCACACTTTTTAGCCACAATTCAAGTTCTGCTCAAATTAAATCACATGTTCTTACACTGTCATGTAGACAATTTCATTATGCTCCATCTGCCCCCCCATGCCTGCCCCCTAGACAGTGCCAACTCCTAAATGCCACAATGTTCAGTTTCTTGGCTGAGAGGAAGAAAAAAAAAAACTGAAAAGTCAATTATTCTGTAGGGTACAGTTGGGGGGGGGCATAACTGTCAGTGTTGTCGTCACCTTCTCTCTACAACGTAGGGTGAGACGTCTGGGTTCATTTTGTAACATTCCTGTGACGCTGCTCTTAGCTGGCCCATGGAATTAGATCTCATTTGGTACTGAATAAATCACCCAACCAGACTATTCTCTCAAAACAAAGGCATTAGATGAGTTTTAAATAAACCGCCGGCTGCTTAATTAATGGCTACAAAGCGGTGGTGGGTCTGGAAGGCAGCTGACAACCTCAGAACTGTACGAGTGTGACTGGCCTTTCTGAAGGCACGCGCCATATTTTATGTGAAGACAGCGTCCGTACGAGGACACAGAGGGATCCTGTGTCCCTGTCTCAGTGGCCAGTACAAAGCACTGCTTCGGTTCCACTAAAACCTGCTCCAGTGGACAATGTGTTCTCCATAGATATTACCGCTTCATTGATTTTTAATGTAGATTTAAAATCGGCTGCATGTGTTTGAACATTCTGTCCAGTTTCAGAACTTCAGAACATGTTTTTCATGAAGTCATTTTATTTATTGCCTGTCTTTATGCACCGAGTCATTTCTTCACAGTAATATTACCGGCTGATAGACATCATTAATAATGACACCTATTGGTTTGATTTTAAAAGCGACCCATATTGCCAGGTGACCAAGTTAAATGATACACATGCTTTAGCATCCAGTGACAGTAATGGTGACTTTGCGCTGTTCACAGAAAGATTAAAACAACGAAAGGATGAACTGTCTAAGGGATGCAATCAGAAAAACGAGAGTGATACCAAAGAAATTAATTCACGAGAGCGGTTATACATATTCACCTATTCATAATTAAAAGTGTAATGTCTATTTACATCTGTATAGATTTTTTTCCTTTTCGATATAAATAGTGATGCTGTAGAACTAGCTGAGTACTTTGGTCGATTGTCTGTACTTAGTATCGTTTTATTTTCTGATTCAGTGAAATGAGTGAGTTGGGAGCACCTAAAAGGCATTACTTGGACAGTTAAATGTCGATCAGATTACTTCTAGCAAATCGCACACTGGTGTGAGGAGCACTCAATCTGCTCCTGCCATATTCTTTGTAACATTTCACTAACTTTGGCCTTAAATAACAAGGCCCCGTACAGATTTTCACATTTACATTTTTTTTTTCATATCCAGGCCCTTTACACCATATTTAACATTAATTCCCACTTACAACATTCCTACCATAAAATATGCGCCGATGCGGATATTAAAGCTTCTAAGAAACCTTTATGCTAAAATATTCACTTTACTGCCTTTTGTACAACTGCAGAACACAAGGAGTGAACTTGTGTATTTTCCAAAATGTAGACTAAGTGGAGAAAAAGACTTTCAAATGCAGCTAAAACACTACTGCAAGGTTTGTTTATGCTACACACACACACACACACACACACAGTCTCTCTCTCTCTCTCTCACACACACACACACACACACACACACACACACACACACACACACAAAGCTGCAAGTTATTCCATATATGCTGCGCCTTTAGAGATGAACAGACATAACTGCACCTTTTCTGAGAGTGTAAGTATACGAAAGTTATGAGTTCGCTGTTCTTTTTAATAAATACTGTGTGCTGTGCTGTAAGTAGGGGTGTATTTTAGCGTGTTAAATCCTTAACTCAGACGAAAGTGTGACGTGTGGGCTGTTCACTGCTCATTCCAATTTACCATTTTACTTTGTGTTATTCTTTTATATTAACAATGTACACTATATGAGTAATACCGGATTACATTACATGAAAATAAACTTTTTTTTTTCTTTCATTTACTGTATATCATTACAATTGTAAATTTGCACTTTATAAGTGTCTCGTTAAATGTACCAACAATAAATGATCTATTTTATAAGTGAGGTTTAAAGTGAACTGGTTTTGTTATACCAGACATGGAAATTAATGTTTTTAAAGTTATGTATGCTTTTAGACCTGTTTAAAAATCTTGTTTATGTAATGTTAATTTTGCAGTAACGATGCTGGTAAGTCAATATGGTGGGGGGGGGGGGCAGTTTAATTCACTAAGTACTCAAAGTTAAGTACGTTGGTAACGTACCAACAACGTGAAACTCTGGATCACTCTCAACTGAAAATTATTACAATTAATGAACAGAGCTGTGAATCAGAAAATGATAAACCGAACTTATGAATACTGACATTTGTGGTGAAATTGTTGGATGTGCTGTCAGCCATGTTTTACTGATGTGCTGTGAAACATCGGGGACCATGTCCACGTCCCCCCGTGTCCTTATCGAAAAATATTGGCTGTAGCGAGTCCGGGGTATTAATTACAGTAAATACCTAATCTTGATTGTTTATTTTTAATTTGTTTGTGCCAAAGGCACAAAAATTCTGTTACATGATAGAACGTTTTCACTATCAGCGAAAACAATTATTAGTTTAATGTACATAATGCTGAATTTGGAAATAGAGGTAGATATCATTTTACACCAGCTCTTTATACAGCAGCTCACTTTTACAGCTCTTTTAAAAATAAATAAATTTAAAATACTTTTTGTGCTCAGTGTGTATATGGCCACACACGCACATTTCATTTTAGTCTTCTGTTGATACGTGTGTGTGTAAGACAGAAAGAAAGAGATTTTGTGTGTGTGTGTGTGTGTGTGTGTGTGTGTGTGTGAGAGAGAGAGAGAGAGAAAGAGAGAGAGTGTGTGTGTGTGTGAGTGTGTGTGAGAGAGAGAGAGAGAGACAGAGAGAG
>JABJVR010000063.1:841848-872637 GCA_025773905.1 Chitala chitala
CCCTGACAACATAGCTCCTAGGGTCATTCAGGCACTCAAACCCCTCCACCACTTTAAGGTGGCAGCTCGAGGAGGGGTATGTCTAAGGGTATATGTATAAGTACATATACCAGAAATGTTACACAAAAGAGAAACCAATTGTCAGCAGTAGCAAAGAAAGTCAGGTAACATCACACGCAACAAGACAAACAGAATTACACATGCTGCAATGGAAAGCATGTTGAGACACAAAGTCATGCAGAACTACAGTTCCAGGAATGACTTGGTTTATGTGACACATATGAAGACTTCTAAGAAACAAATTTTGGGAACACTTTCACAAGATCTTCAAAGTCTGTAAGCAGGTACAAATAGCACTTTGCCTTTCCAGTGAAACACACTTTTTCTTGCTCACACACAATGAAAACAGCACAACAAATAGCAGATATTTTATTTTTAAACTCCAAACGGCAATGTACGGATTTGAGCCCTCAGCAGATCATTGGATAGAGAGAGGGGCTGTCCACACACACACACACACACACACACACACACACACACACACACACACACACACACACACACACACACACACACACCGCAATGTGCTCTGCCTACTACTGCAACAAAGGCACATTTGTTTCTTCTCCTTTAGGCTAAGGAACCAGACAGAAAATGGAGATTTGTTATCCCACTTACCCTTACGTTATTTGTGTGTAAGGGCATGAGCTGGCCAAACCCAAGGAAATGTAGGTGTGATTTAGTACATTTCTGATATAAGTTTAAGGCGTGAGGCAAGAGTTGTGGCTCAGGGGTTACAGTAAGGGTAATGCTGTGGGTTTGGGTTAGACTACGGGTTTCTAGGCACCCTGTAGACATTGTGTGTTCTACCTATGTCTCTACCACGTCACAGTTCAGGAAGGTACACTTGTCTCTGAACCACAACCTGACGTCCACATATGTATGCCTGGCATTGGACTGTGTCCTTTTATGAAAGATATCCCAGAATCCTCACAACTCCAGGCTGAATAAGTGCTTATTGACAATGAATAAACATTTCAATTTCTCTTCAAGACACTTCAGGTGCACATCTTTTATCACTACAAAATGCTGAACAAATCAGGTGCCAGATGAGGCGCGCAACACCATAGGCAGGTACGGGGCTTCCCACCTGTGCTCCTCGTGGACAGGTTCATAGTCCTCGGTGTAGATAACGCAGTGTCCTGCCACCAGGGCGGCGCCCTGCTGCATCTTCTGCGGGTCCCTCATCTCTGAAAATCCCTCGAGCAGACGAAGCTCACTGAAGTTCCCAGCTGGGGTGCTCAACCTACGGGCACCACCCCTGCCCTGATCACATTGGGGACCTGCCTGTGACATCTCCAAATTGCTTTTGTTTTCTAGATACATTATGAAACCTGAAACCAGAGCCAAAAGACAAAAACAAAAGACTTTAGTAAAACAGATAGGACCTGAGTGTCAAACTTATTATAATTGTAATCGTTTGTAGTCCAATTCCTTTATTAGTAGCATCAGTCAGTATGGCAGTGTACATGGTAGGCTATAGAAAAAAGCTGAAGTATATACAATACACCAACAAACTACATCAAACATTTACAAGGAAATAATTTGAGATAATCAAAAAAATCTGAAGAACTGTAAATGCACTTCAGAACACATCCCGGCTAATGTAACAGATGAACACGCAACACACGCAGGCTCGTTGGCTCAGACTGCTTTAACCGTGTTTGCGACTAACGCAGAAAAACCCAAGAGATGTAAACAGCGCCGCCTGGTGGACAAGTGAAAATCAATTCATGACACCATGCGTCTTGGGTTTGCTCGTAAAAACTTGTAAAACAAAGCAGAATCTTATTCGGTAAATAATACTTATTTCTTCCAAAAGACATAAAATTGTTGTACATACATTTACTTATTATAAATGGATTTGTACTTGAAACAAAAAAGCTACATTCACGTATTTACAAAAATAATTGACATAAGTAGGCAACCAACATATATGTTAACTGTTAGTGTCAGAGTTATTACACAGAACTAATATTTCACAATTGGTTTGTACAATATACTTAAAAACTGAGCAAAACTACATAATTATTATTAACGGTTAATAGGCATGTCAGCATCACAAACAAAGATTAATAAGTTTCCGGATAAAGTTCTCATTAACTTTTGTGTTGTTGGATTTGCCGGGTCTAATCCGCTTTATGAAATCTCGCTACAGTATGAACAGTAAAAGTTACTGTGCCGAATGTCACAGCGGCACCGGTTTGTTAGATGAATGCAAAATGATGTAAGGCGGTGATTCTGTACGGCGTCTCTGCGGCGCACCTGTCTGCGTTATTTCCCTGTGTGATCAAAACCATAAATACTGTCAGTGTTTAAATGCTTAACAGCGTATTACATCATATTAAACACTTCAAACGTTGGCACGATTTTGCTTTTTCCTGCCGTAATATTACATTATTAAGTCCAGGAACACACTTGGGTGCGCTTCAGATTCAGATCAAATTGATCTCATTCATCTCGTAATACTTTATTTTCTGTAGTATTATCAAATTCAAACCCATTATCTTTATATAGCGCCTCTTGGTGACGCTGGGTAATACGTCATCACACACGCACGCACGCACGCATAACCCTAACACTGACGCGTGCGCGCGCGCGCGCGTGTGTGTTTAAATTAATGTGCAAAAGCTTTTCTCAGACCACATAGAGCAAAATACTGGATTCTGTACATACAGTGATTGTTTCAGTTGTAGGTGTATCAGTTTAATGATTTAAGTTAACATCTTTCTAACCACTCTATATAGGTTTTAATTCCTCTGGTTCCTAATGTCTAAGTGTGGCTGATGCAGACCAGATTGAAAGCGTGTGTATGATGCATGAATTATGTTACAATGGCAGGACTGTTTGGGATGTTAAGAAGAGGCGCTGTGCATGTGGTAACTGTTATTTGTGGTGAAATACTGCTTTCATAGGCGACCTTTTCCCGTAACGCAGTTTAACCCCTTACTATGACGCTCCAGTCTTATCAAAGGTAAAACCACGTTTTAAATGTGGGTTCATATGCGCACAGGAAAGGCACGCTTCCGAGTCACGCAGCGCTGCCCCGGGACTGTAGTGATGGTCCCGAGTGTGCTCAGGCGCTCATCCTGGGGGGGCACATGACACGCGCATGAAGAGTCGCTCTTACAGAGCTCATCTGCGCACAGCAGCTCTGCACACTCACTGTGTGTGTGTGTGTGTGTGTGTGTGTGTGTGTGTGTGTGTGTGTTTTAAGGAAATTGATGGAAGTTCTGCGCATTTCAGATTCCGTTCACGAGTGCGCACCATATCCCCCCAGATAACCTCGATTTAGAGCATTATGACCTAAATTACTATATCCTCTTAAAAACCAAACGAGAGGAATAATTATTTTAACACAAAGAAGCTTTACAAAACAACATTATAATCGTCATATATTACACTACAAATGCGAAAACATGGAGAAAATGAGGAAAACCCAGTGTCCCTCCAAAAACTGTGTAGATGTCTTGCACGTGCATTATTTAGGTGTTACAATTTCATGTTGTTCAATTGATAAAACGGATGTTTTGTCGTATGTATCCAGTACTAACAAAATTTCATGGAGCCCAGAAAAACAGGCGGCTGTTTATTGGGAGAGTCCTGCGCATCTCCCATCCTTCCAAAGCTCTCATTGTGGAATCAGCCTGGAGCAAACATTTTCATGTACTGTACTTAAACTTTCCTGAATGGCATTTTATTCTCCAAGACGTTTATTTTACACGTCATCTTACTTTCACGCGTTTCCCCCCGATTCACACACATTCTGTGTGACCAATCGGTTAGACGCGTTTGCGCAAGAATTAGGAGCAGTCACATGCAGAGAGAAACGGCGAGTGTTTGTGCTTTGGGAAAAATGCCATGTTTGTTAACCTGGAGTTACACTAACACACTGAACAGGGATTTGGAAGTGGTTATAAACTCTTAAAAGATTTTTACAGATTAAGCTTTTTGCTGTTAATGCTAAAATTGTTCGCCGGTTATTTTCGTGTAATCCTCTGTATTGAACGTGGCATGGATGGGATTCAGAGGAAAAGACTCCTGTGGAAACCCGAGGTTGTCCTTTGTTTAGGGATGTTTTATTTTATACCTGGTTCGTTTTTATGATAGGGATGAGTGTGGAGAAAAATAATAATAACGACACAAAATATGAAGCACGTGTCATTGTGGCATAATAGCGGAAATCCACTTAAATGACTGAAGTGCTTTTTTAAATTAAAGTGGGCTTTAATTTACTTTAATTGATGGACTGTGTGAAAAGTGAACGAGTATATATTTCATCCAAAAGTCGAATTTTTACCATTTTAAGTGCAGGATAATTCGGTTAATATACAACTTCTGTGTAAATTACTATTTATACTGTTATTCTTTGCCATGACTCTCAGCATCTAATTTAAACTGAAGATTATTTACTGATAATGTCCTACTTAGGTGTGTGTGTTTTATATTTTTGTGCGTATATGTGTAATTTTGCTTATACAGAAATATTCAGCAAAGTTCACTTTCCAACACTGATAGCAGTAATATAAAATTTTATTTATTTATTTTAAGCCTGATTAACAGTATAAAAAGTCATATTTGGGATAAATCGTTTAAAAGGCACAAATATTCAAAAATTTGAAAAGCCGATATTGTCATCTGAAGTCTTTTGTTCTGAAAATCTTAACCTGAGCATTCCACAGTAGTATGCTTAACACAGGGTTAGTGCTCACACCAGACAAAACTCTTAAAGTTTGCTTTGAGTCTAAGAAAGTATTCAAAAAGAAACTGCTTATCATCTGAGGCTGAAAAGAAATAAAATCCCAGTGGTCTATTGGAAAGCTGAACACAAACATACTCTGTGTCTCTGACTCAAAGGGATGCAGAAGTTAAATATTTTCAGTCGACTCTGTTCCGTACTAATTTTAAAATACTTACATTAATTAGGCTTGTGTAAGCAGCCATGCATCCCAAGCAGATGCTATTAAAAATGTTAAAGTAAGTTTTACCTTTGGATGCCGAGCAAAAGCAGGTGAGCAGTGGGAGGTGTGACAGAACAGCACAGGAGAAGAGCAGGTCTGGAGATGTGAAGAGTCCGGAATGTTCCGCACGGCACAGGATGGGGAACCTGGGAAGGTTGCAGGCAGCAATGCAGTGTGATGAGGGCAGCGTGAAAAGTCGTCCCTCACAAGGTCGCTGGGAAGAAGAGGCTAAATCTTAGAGGGACGTAGCAATGCCTAACCACCCCCCCATATACACATTCAGTTATGAAACACACAATCGCTTAATGACAGACAACGTATGAGAGGAGGGAGGCCCTGCTGGGATCTAATCCCAGAGGGAAGGGCTGGGTTTCAGAGTCCAGAGGGCCGGGACTGTGCTCTCCGTTAACATGGTCTGTACTCTCATTTTATCACTGTGTCCTGCAATTCTTGGGAGTTTACAATAATTCACTTGCAGCTTGTGTACAATTTTTCTGCTCACACAGGCTGACAAATATGAAGATAAAAATGTTGTGGAGCCAGTGGGCTGTTCTTCACCGCTTGAAGAAGATTAATATGTAGAACCAGTGCATACAAAAGTTAAGAACTAACACTGGAAGCAAGTTTAGATGATTACCATGTTCTAAGCATACTCTGTGATGTTGTACTTGTAGATTAAAGAGACTCATTAATCTTGATTTGATTACATACTTCTGTGAGGCTTTCTGATCTGTGCTCTTATTCATCCCTTCTGCACACTGTGATGTTTGTATATACAGCCGTTTCCTGGGGTTGGGAACCACACGGTACATGTATCGACATGTGATTAACGTGTACGGAGCTAACAGACATCCCGAAAGGTCAACTAATCTGTGGCCCAACTCTTTAACTCAGTTACAGGCATCTAGTACTGGGGGCAACGTGGAACGAGGGCAGATTTTTACAGGAGATTTTGCAGCACCATCTGTACCAAGAACAGCTCAAGCTCACACACTTCTCCTCATACATGTTCTCGGCCGTCTGTTTGAAGTATACAGAAGCGATAGGGGTTACACTCATAGCAGAGATCTACAACAGGATTACTGTGCCCAGGTCCAGTGCAACGACTGGAGGCTACACAGTACTGCCCTCATTAAGGCGGGTGGATGCAGTGTCTCCATCCTTTCTGGACGCCACACTGCCCTGAGTGCACTAACTTACCTTGCCTCCATGGGCACCCACCCTCCACACCCAGACCCTCCCTCTGCATAACAAAAGAGCCTTTTTCTTTTCTTTTTTTTTTTTCTTTTTTCAAAACAGTCACCTTCCTATCCTCCTGTGACATTAGACGATGCCCCTCCCCATGGGTCTTGTGCACCGTGTGTGCCAGCGGCTGGCCCGTCACATGCCAGGTTGCGGTACCAGCATGACAGCTGGGAGACTCCAGAGCTGCAGCCCTGCCCACACAGTGAGGCGGCGGTCTCCTAGGACTCAGAACTGACTCTACAGGGCCGTGCGCAGAAGGAAGAATACACTTCTGTGTCATAGACAACAGAAACAGTCATTCTAACCATCTGTATTCTGTGGTAAAAGAATTACAGGATATTACCATTCTCAGTTTTGCCAGTTTATGAGCTGCTCCTGAGTGTTTCTCAAACTTTACTTCAACTTTATGCTGCAGGTCCTACTGCACCATACAAGACTCGCTCGAGGTGCTTCAACCTCACTTCTGCTCCTGTTGTACATCCACGGTCATAGGTTGTACATCAAGAACATCTGTGGTTAAATGTTCCATTTTATACACCAGCCTCAATACAAGACCTCAGGTAGCCCAGGGGTGAGGGAACCTGAATGGTGCGAGGAGGCTGACCACAGGTCATGAAACATTCTCACATATATGTTTCCAAAACCTGCACAAGAAAAAAAAAAGTAATAAGGACTGGAGGGGTGGAATAATTTTAGTTTACACTCACAGTTGCCCAGGAGGTGGGCATGGGATCACGAGGAGTCTGAGCCTGATGTCCTGGTAAGAGAGGGTTAGGGGAAGCACATCACAACATCTCATGTCCTGAGTCTGGTCCTGTGTCTGGGTTACATGTGACTCTGGCTCAGTACTGACAGTTTAAAAACCATAGAGGTGCACTGATACAGAATGGGGCAGGAATGTAAAACAGACCCAAGCACTACAACACCCCCTCAAAGCTGCTGCTAATGACAGCATGTCCTCTGCTAGCACAGCAGAACCGTCTGGGCAGGTTCACACTTTGTACATGTAAACTGACAGACCAGTGGTGTAGTGACAAGTGCAGCTGTGTCCAACACTTTGGTGTGTCCCGCACCCATGAACCTTCAGTACCATGAGCGTCCCACTCACAGCAGACAGGTGTTCAGGTGCGGTGATTTGTTATTCGTGCCTGAGGGCGGGGCCTGATCTGGACGCACGGGGGCCAAGGGAGCAGTGAGGCACGTGACTGCCAGAACTCAGGGGTTTTACCTGGTTTTGCACATGGGTTGAAACTGAATTATCAGGAAAAGCAATAGCTACACTTCCACAAGTGTAAAGGAAATGCCAGTCTGCCTCATCATTAAAATCTTCACTAAGAAATGTGTGTGTTCATGTAAATACTACCAGGCAGCAGTTTGTACTCTGGTATGTGGACAATGGGAGGGGGGGTGGCATTTACAGTGAACCAACTCATAGAGCTTCCTGCCCTGGTTCAGAACTTATCCGGCGTGAGTACACGAGAGAAGCACCTGACCCCTCCAGCATAATGTACTGTATGATTTTGTTAAAAATGACAACTTAAGTCTGCAAAGAATTCTCTTGATATTTAAGCCAAATTAAGCCATAAAACTCCTCCCCATGTATAAGTCTAATCCTTTCAACTACAGAGAAACTGCATTTTGAAGGGGTACGGAGTTAAGAGTGAACTCAGACTTGCAAGACCAGCCCAGAGGAGAATGTGTAGCAGCAGAGCTGCAGTACAGACCCGGGATCAGCGGTCCAACTGCTTGGTGAAGGTACCTCAGAGAGGTATGATGTGCACAAGCTATCCACAGCTTGAGTTATGAGGGAACAACGGAAAAAATGGACAAGATGTTTTAGAGGGTGCTGATCATTAGCAAATATTCTCACTGCTATGGAGAATAACCTTTTATTCACTCAGAATTAAGAATTTTCATTTAGTGCAAAAAATATTTCAGTTGAAACAGAATAGTCAGAACATGGTGCACTATTTATCTATTAAGCTTTTAAGAAAACCGCAGAGATAACGTGATTTTTGCAGCATTGAGCTCACCAAAACATTAACAAAAACACAAACTACTGACCTTTGGATGAAGCACAACACGACTGACCTATAAACACCAGCATGCAATCAATGCAGACGGCAGTAACAGGACTGCGCTCCTTTGCCTTGAAATCTATTTATTCACAGGAAACGGACATGGTTCATGAATACATGGCACAATCATAATATATACATTCCTCAAAGAGACCAGTGCATAACACAAAGGGTACGTGGACACCGTCATGGTGACGAGCATCCCTAAAACATCACCGTGGAGACGCGACTGTAGCAGGTCAAGTGAGAAACACCGACAAAATTCATCACCAAAAAAGATCTTGTAAAGAAACAAGATCTATTACCAGCAAAAAAGTGTGTTTAAAATACTCGTCTTGTGCTGCTGTACATTTTAAACATACAACATGACAAGGTCAGGTAAAAGTAACAAAGAAAAAAAAAAAAAATAATCAACCACAGTGCTAGGCTATATATGCCCTACTTTGGATGTTCCTCTGCTCTTAAATAAACTATAAACATGGTGTTAGTAAACACAAAGTTAACCTCCATGACCTCTCTCACCCACCACCTTCACTCATTTGTTATTAAGAAGCTCCTTTGAGTCAGGCTACTGTGCCTTCAAAGCTAACTGCAGGTTTGGATGTACAGGATCCCACATGTCGCTTCTCTTAATACACAAGTGCTGCTGAAGGGGTCACCGGTCAGCTCTGTGTGGCAGTTTATTTGCGGGACAGCGGTGCTTCAGTTTGTTCAGGGTCATAGGTCATGGGAAGACCTGGGGGACAGTGGTCAGGAGAGAGGATGTGGGGGGGGGGGCTCTTCAGTGCCCAGTCAAGTAGTCCTGCGTGGAGTCTGAAGCGAAGGAGTCCGCATCCTCGTTGTCCGAGTCCTCGCTGCTGTCGTCAGCTGCCGGCTCCCCGGTGAGCGCGATGCGGGCGTAGTCGTCTGTGTCGATGGACTTGCAGAAGTGAATGGCGTACTTCAGCTTGTCCTCCAGCACCTGCTTACACGAGTACCTGGGCAGCTTCAGCAGGAAGAAGCAGGTGTACGATTCTGGGAGGAAGTGGTCTGGGGGGTTGTATTTATCCAGCACCTTCCAGGACAGAGGAACACAAAACCACGCAGGGAGTGAGGAATTAGAAGTGTAATGTAGTGATATCATTCACTGCTGTCTGGTCACATGGGTATTGCTGTTTACAACTGCCAAGTGTTTTTATTCATCCACACACCCCATTACACATCAACAGATGTAAAGGTCAACAGCACATGGTGAACATGGGAAGGACATATTAGAACACGCCTGAATTTTAACCCATAACCCTTGACCAAGATGACAGAACTACCATTATGTTTTTCTCCAAAAGAGTTTATTTGTGGACATTTCATTTGTGGTCATTTGTCAGGGGTGGACAAAATGCTGAGGTCTTAGCAACATGTCCACCTGCACGACAAAGCCCCGCCCACCCACACGACAAAGCCCCACCCACCTGCACGACAAAGTCCCGCCCACGGAAGTCAGCGATGGTCCTGGGCAGTCGGGTGCGGCCCCACACGAAGCGCAGAAAGAGGGAGCGCTCTGTGTTAGAAAAGGACTCCATCACCTCCCAGAACCACTGGATGAGCGGCACCGATGGCTCCACGCCCTTGTAGGTGGCCACGGACTTGAGAAGGTGCAGCGGGATGTCAGGGCTGCCACACACCTGGAGGCATGAAGGACAGGAGCCAAAAGGAGCAGAGCAGCAAGGTTTACACTCGTGTGAAGTGTGTGGTGAACTGGGCATCGCTTAATCCTTCCATAGCTTCACATTAAAAACTCCCAGGACTCACAGGTCACATACTTTTAACTTTATGGAATAAAGTATTATAAAACCAATGCAGCATCTGACCCAAGGACAGAGGGAGACACACAAAGTGTTGCTCACCATGGTCTCCAGCTCATAGCCTGTGAAGAGGGACAGTAGTGGAACAGGCACCACCCTGGCCATGCCCTCTCGCACTGCTGACACCTGCTCGTCAAACTCATGGAGCCTGCAGAAGGAGGCACCGTGCAGAGAAATTACTACCAGGAGCTCGCTTATCACCACGGGCACGTCATCGCATCACGCTTAGGAAGCAGGATGCAGATTCCTGAGCCTCATCCCTCCTCACTGCTCAGAGACTGCAATAAGTGTAAAGACCACCAGGCCCACCTCCATCCAGTCCTAATTGGTTCTCATAAAATCCCCCCCCTGCCCTTTAGCTCCTCCTTCATTGGTTTCCAATCAACACACAGCCCCTTAGTCCGAGCACCGCCCACCCCAGGCACCTCACCTGTAGTTTATTGCTAGCCGCACGTATTCTGCTCGGTTCTCGAGCGTTATGTGCGAGTACTTGGAGCTCAGCTGGATGTCCTGTCCGCTGGCACTGGGCACGGTGAAGGGAAGCGCCATGCTCTCAAACTCCTCAGAGGTGGCCTCATTGTCCCGGATGTACATCAGCCCAGGGATGAAGTCCTTATCAACCTGCGAAGGGAGCCCTCCAGTTTAGGAAACATGTACCTTTGGGTCTGTAGTCGTACACATGAATACATGTAGACCAAGTACACGGGTCAGGGCTGCACAGAGCTAATAACACATGAGCAGGAGTTTGTCACTTCCTGTTCACCAAAGGACCACTAAGCACACAAGTCTGGAGAGGTCACGTCACAGAGCGATGCCCGCTGTGCACGAGTCTGGTGAGGTCACGTCACAGAGCGATGCCCGCTGTGCACGAACCCGGTGAGGTCACGTCACAGAGCAATGCCCGCTGTGCACGACAGACCCCTGGCAGTGCCAGGAGAACCCAGCAACCTTGTGCAGTTCCTTCACCTCACTGCATGACCCACAAGCTTTCCCAACCAACCCTTGAGGGGTGGGCACCCACACAAAGGACCACTCTGTCTGCAACTGCAACACACCACTCCTCATCTCAGAGCTGCCAAACTGGAAAGCTTATGACCGGAGTGTGAACACAAGAGTCGTGGCGGGGTCACAGAGAACGCAGCCAAACAGACAGACAGAAACCAGAAGCTGGGTACTTTCACAAAGCTTTGGTCTGCAGAGATTACTACAACTTTAGTTTTTTGGGTGCCAGTTTGGTAAAGCCGCTTATCATCATGAGAAACTCAAACCCATTTTGCATTTGGTCAAAGCAGCTTGGGCCAAAAAAACCAGAACTGAACAGGAGTGTCTTACACACACAACTCTGCACCGATTTAGTGTAAACAAAAGGAAAGCAATTTCATCTTGAGTGTCAAAACGGACGGACACACACACACACACACACACACACACACACACACACACACACACACACACACACACACACACACACACACACACACGGGGTGGGGGTACTTTACCTCACTGAGGTCAGCGATGGTCAGGTTCATTCCAGCCAGCTGCTTCCACACGGGCTCTGCCAGGTTCAGGCTGAGGGGACTGCCTGTGCGAATGGCAATGCCCAGCAAGACACCTGTGGAAGCAGAGCCGGGAGCAGCGTCAACTGTGTGACAACACACGCACGCGCACGCGCACGCAGCACAGCATGGAGTGAAACATCTGACGACACACACGACACACACAAACAGGCACGCACACTGCTAATTGTAAAGATTAAATTCAACCTTCTAGCAAGCAGCATCTTCATTGGCTAAAGCGGAATGGGCGGGGCTTAACTCCAGTACCCTAGGCCCCACGCGGCAGTCGTGCAGACGCACCTAGGAAGCGGAACATGTTGGTGTGCAGTGCGGACTTGGCAGCAGGGTTGAGCAGGAAGCAATCACGGTTGGCACCCGACTCGTCGCGCCCGTTGGGCGTCACTATGAGCAGCGGAGTGAGGCCATTCTGCAGCTCCTCACACATCTCGGCGATGGACTCGCTGTAACCCCCGCCACAGTCATCCACAGACTCACCTGGGGGGGGGAGATTTATAAACTTCCAACATGCTGCACTCATTTCACAGCCATGTTTCCAAACACCTAGCTGTAACAAAACTGGCTCTCCAGTTCACTGATGTACATAAAAAATTTAATTCCGTTTTGCTGATCTGCTTTTTAACAGTGGAAATAAGAGCAAACCAAACCCCATTCTGAGTGCACCTCCCACCCCATTACTAACACATGCTGCCCATACGTTGCCACACAAGACAGAAGTAATCCGAAGGTCAAGGCTGATGCCACGCACCCACAAACTTGACCTTCCAGACCCGGTGAGGGAGCAGAAGGCTGTCGGGGCTGAACGAGCTCATCTTGGCGCACATCTGCCCAAACACGGACTTGGTGCCATCCGGCCCAGCCAGGCCACCTTTGCTCCGCGAGCGCTTGACCTGCAGGTTGACAGGAGAGCAAAGGCAGATGGATGACCACAAAAAAATAAATAAAAAAAAAATAATTATTATTATTGGAAAAAAAAAAAAAAAAAAAAAAAAATGCACTCTACAGGCTGATTTCTTTACTACTTAAAAACATTTTGACATGAGCATTTCACAAGTACAGATTAGATGGTCTGTGGTCAGACATGTGGCCTGGTTGCAGATCCAAACTCTCCTGCAAGCAGACCAGAACCTACCTGGATCCGGTTCAGTTCCACAACGGGTCCGTGCTGCCTGTCTCGGACCATCGTGGCCTGGACCACTTTACGAAACGCTGCTTCCTGGAAATTAATGTTAAATAAGCAAACAATGACTTAATGTGCACTCAGGCTCCTCCCACTGACAGGTGTCTGCTGCGTAATGTCTGTATGAAAGTTAACAGGCAGGGTACAGAAGAAACTGGTGTTAATTGTGCTAAACGCCTCACTTCCTGTGACATCACACAGCTTCCTGTCACTATTTTTCCTGTAATGTCGTAGCAGGGTATCAGTTCCTGTAATGCACTTCTCCTACTCCCACCTTGCCCTGCGAGATGAGGATGCCCCGGAGCGTGTCGAAGCCCACGGAGGGGCCCTGGCCTGTGTGACCCAGGCGGCCCTCCAGGTCGAACATGGGCATGCAGGGGCAGAACAGCTCTGAGATGTGCTGCAGCAGGAGCAGGCGATTACGCAGGGCGATAACAGGGATCTCCTGCAGGTGGTTGTACTCCATGGGGACCTGGTGGGGTCAGCGGTAACATATTATAATAATAATAATAATAATTTCAGCAAAACCCTAAGATGCATTTTTCTTTGTGCCCACATCCATAATTCCCTGAACACACCTTAACACCAGGTGGTACCAGAACTACTACTAGAACATTTCAACCTTCAAAAACCAGCCAGAGGTCCCCAGCCCAGCGTGGTACTCATACTGACTGGCGGTCTTACCTGGGCAGGAAGCTTTCCAGCGTTGGCAGGCTTGCTCGTGGACCACGCCAGCGTGTGGGCGGAGCCACAGGCCACTCTGTTCACCTTTTTGCCCTGCAGAGCCGCCACCAGCCGCGGCCTCTGGATGGCGTTGGTGGTGCCATCGCCCAGTTGGCCTTCATCGTTATCCCCCCAGGTGTACACTTCCCCTACAGTGAGGACAGCAGTCAGACTCCTCCTCCAAAAACTCCACCCACTGGCCACACACAAGTACTGCACACAAAAGTTCATGGAGACAATAATCCTACGTTCGTTTCAGAGTTAGTGCTATGCCCTGGACAACCACAGGTTTTACTGACCACAAAGTTACACAATGTACCATTATTAGAAAGACACAGTTCCATAAATACCTGTGATTATAGTACAACGCTAAACATAAAGAACATACTGGTTAAAAAAAAATGATGAAGGGTTAGTGAAAAGCAGCCGGTGGAACTAAACCAAAGCATCTGGAGAATACAGTAGGGCTCGATGTGCAAAACATCTACTGCAGAGGAAAAAGGCTCTGCATGAGTGCCCTGCAGGAACGCTACAAACACAGAGAAACATGCTGGCTGAGGGGAACCAGGCAGGGTTAGAGCAGAAAATGTGAAGAATGCAGAGTGTCAATCTGCAGCTAAAGGGCACAGTTAATCAGCGCCTCCTGTTGTGCGTGGCTTGCCATGCGCGTACCTTCCTCGGTGCAGCAGACGCAATGCAGGGAGCCCGTAGCAATCGCAATCACCTTCTTGCCCTGTAGGCCCTGGACCTGACGCGGACGACGCACATGGTCGTCAGAACCATGGCCCAGACGATGGTAGTCCCCTTTACCCCTACAGAGGGCACAAAGCGAGGAGGTGGGATAGGGTCCCTTCCAGTTACAGGCCATCTCATACGATACCTTCTGCTTGGATGAAGGTATCTAGCAAGCGGGTCAGTGACTAACAAGCCAATCAGACACTCCCTGGTGCACGTGCTCACTTACCATGTGTAGACAGAGCCTGACTTGGTGAGAGCCACAGAGAACTGAGATCCGCATTCCACCTTGATCACACCCAGTCCCGTCAAAGAGTCGATCTGCCAGGTGAAATACAAACGTCAACATTATTGCAGTTAATTAGGCCCAAATGATCAAGGCTTTAAAGAGGGGTACATGGAGCTGGGAATGACACGGTATCTGCATGGCACTTTCCCAGCTCAGCGTGAGGCCCGGAGCACTATCATTTCTGCCGTTACCTTACCTGGCATGTCAGGTACTATTCTGGTGCTACCTGAAATCCCAGAGGACTTCAGCCCTATTCTAGGAAACACTCTAGTGTGAATAAAATTACAGTATTACCACAGACTAAACATGAATGAGCTAACAAAGAAGGAACAACACAGTCTGGTTACAAAATGGACTGCAGTACAAGTGCTTGATGTGGAAATGTCAGGTGGCACACCCAAGAGGAAGACAGGTAAGGCCCTCACCTTCATAGGCACCTTGCACCCATCGCTGCCACCTCTGCCCAACTTGCCATAGTCACCGTCCCCCCAGGACCACACCATGTCATCGTCTGTCAAGCACAACGTCTGGGCGTCACCGCTGCCACATGCTACGTCAATGACCCGGTGACCCTGCAGGGCGTCCACCTGTAAACACACGCATCCAGCTCAATGATCCATTGACTCTGCAGGTTGCCCACCGGCGCACGCACACACACACACATACAATGACGCTGCATCAGTGCTGATAAGCTTGTACTTTTTGGAAACACGCATTTACGAAGTTTTATTTCAAATTAAGAAAAACTAAAATAAGCACAGGGAGTTTAGTCACAGTTTGAGGCAATGCAAGACGAACACGCTCCTGATCCGTGTGTGTGTGTGTGTGTGTGTGTGTGTGTGTGTGTGTCCCAAATTACCCAGTACACGTTCTGCATCTGGCTCAAATCACGCTAACACTGATCCGATAAGCACCAACTGAATCTGGATGAACGGATGAAAGTCACCTCACTTGTTGTTTCAGAAGTTAATCGGACCCTAATTTACCTAAACCCGCTAATTACCGTAAAACCCACAGGACTTCGGGCCAAGACAACCAGTGCAGTGAGGACACGTGTTCAGGCCACCTTGCAACCACCCCTTCGTGTCACTGTCACGCACCAGTTTGGGCTTCAGCTGGTCCTCGCTGTCCCCATGCCCCAAGCGGCCATAGCGACCCTTGCCCCAGGTATAGAGCTCGCCGCTGGCAGTGATGCAGGCGCTGTGCGCGCCCCCCGCTGCGATGTCCACCACCTCAACGCCACGCAGGGACTCTATGACACGAGGCCTGTCACACGGACTGAGGAGTGGAAAAGCACACCGTTAGACATGCCACGTCTGTCACCGAGCAACATGTGGTCAACACTGGAGCCGGAAGCTGAGCACAGTGTAACATAAATAGAGATCCCTGACCTTCTGTTTCCATGTCCCAGCTTCCCATCCTCGGCCTCTCCCCAAGAATACACCTCGCCCTCAGAGGACAGTGCCAGGCAGTGCTTGCCCCCGGAGTTCACTGCCACCTTCCGGATGAACACATGCTGGATGGACTCCAGCAGGGTGGGGGTGGACACTGACTCCGTGCCCCCAATGCCCAGGCGTCCCCCAGCACCATAGCCTGTGGCATAAAGCTACAGGGAGAGAATGGGTCACAGCACCATTCGGCCAGAGACACTCAGTCCCTCCTGTTTGGTCCTGCACAACCAGGATCCTTCCAAGCCACTCTTCCTCCAAGTCAGACCGCCTGCCAAACTACTACAATCTTTGTAATTGCCAGCACGAGGTCCTCACCTTGCCGTCGGCGGTCACAGCAAACAAGGTCTGCTCCCCGCCTATGAGCTGCACAGGCCGGAGCATTGCCAAGGCCTCGGTGGGGGTGGGAACTTTCACCTTGGCCCCTTCAATGCCACCCAGCTGGCCTCGGTGGTTATGCCCCCAGCCATAGATGGTCCCACTACCTCCCGCTGACAGCGTCCAGTCGTCAGGGCGCCTGAAAGCGCAAAATCCAAAGTTTAAGGCATCAAACAGTCAAATCATGTTCCAACACTGAGAAGAGAAAATACATTTAATGCTGAAAGGGTACATAGTTACGTGTTATTCAAATAATCACCTTCAGTGTAAACCTGAAAACTCTATTTCTGTTTAAGTAACACACAGAACAATTAGCAATACGTGTCACATTGACCTTTGACCCCTGTACCTGTTCATCCACTGAACAAGCTGCTCATCTTGCTCCCTCTTGAACACCTCATGGCTCTCATGTAGGCAGTTCATGTTCTCGTGGTCTGCCATGAGCTCGCGGATCTTCTTGGCCACCTGGACAGACAGCAAGGATTTAAAACAAGATGTATAGAAATTATTTTATTTTATAATTTTTTAAGACATGGTACAGGTGGAAAGCGTACGATCCTAGAAAAAGCTTCCAAAACTCACCTCATCCAGAAATGGGCGTGGCAGGGGAGTCCTCTTATCGAGGGCCACGGCCACCCTGGAGGCGGTACAATACCGCCGGAACCAGGCCCACTTGTGCGTTTCCGCGCAGCAGGGCAAGGTGTCCAGCTCCAGGTCACAGGCCAGGGCAACCAGAACCTAAACCCAACCAGGAGAGTGGATGAAGAACTCAGTGACCAACACAGAGTGGCACTGTCAGTCTATAGACAGAGGTGAGTTACACTAACACACTCCCACCCCCACGGTACCTTAAAGAAGGGGCTGTGCAGCAGCTGCTTGCCCCCCCTCACGATGGGGTCTTCATACTCATACTGCCTCTGCAGGGCCTCAGGAAGCCCTTTGACCAGCGCAGCCAGAGCACTGCCTGAGAAGCTCTGGAAGAGAAAAAGTGTCACAGTCACGCCTCACGGCTCCATGCTCCGCTCGCACGCACACACAGCCGCCTGCCCAGCTGCACAATGGCCGTACCATGGAACGCGCCTCTCCGTCTCCATCTCCAAGCAGCCTGTTGATGTTGATGGACTGGCCAAACTCGGTGGTCAGCAACTTACGTAGCCTCTGCAAAGCCCACATACGGTGGCCGGCCGCTGCAGAACCAGAAGCAGAACCGCCATGACTCACACGAGACAGGGTGAGCGCAGCAGAGTGCAGGAGGGTGGTGACGAAGTGCAACCTAACAGACGTTCACCCACCCAGAGCGCTCAGCTGGGCGCAGGCAGCCAGAGAGGCCGCAAGCCGAGGAACGATGCTGCGGTTAGAAGCCAGGTTGAGTCGAAAGTCCAGCAGGCAGGTGACCAGGTCCATAGAGGGGCAGGACAGGATGCAGCGGTCAGACAGCAGGTCCTTGGGTCCTGTAGCAAGCGAGCCCCAAATAGGCACCCTCATCATCATCATGAGTTAGGGAAGCACTTAAAAGGAGAACATCTTATAAAACAGGTGCAGAGCATTAGTGGAAAAACCCAGTCGTAATGAATAATGAATTTGCTTAACATCTCTCTATGCCCGCCATTAACCGGAACCTTCCAGGACAGGACATCAATCTGCCCTGTGCATCATGGGACACACCTGCTGCAGGCATGATGGGATATACGGTGAAACGCCAGCCCCAGCCGTTGACGGATCCGTCGCTTGTGAACTTCCACTTCAGCTCGTCCCCGGGTATCCGAAGCTCACTGGACCAGTCGCACCACTCTCGCCCTGTCGGACAGGAGCAGAGAGGGGCAGAGAACGCGCGTCATCATCTACAGACTCAACTCCGAGTACAATCAGCAACCAGACCGCAGCACACTTTAACTTTACCTTTCAGAGAATGAAAGGAGGCTGAAACGTAAGGATTTACAGCAGCTGTAATCACCTGATCTGACCGACACGACCCTATTGGCTCCGTCCATAATCGTGAGTGGATCGTGGCGCCTCTCGGTGGAACACTGGCGATCAAACTCCACCCGCAGTCCCTCGGCACCTAGGAGAAGGAGCGGGTGCAATGCCACCGGTCCAAACATGGGTACGGCCACAAGAGCAGCGCATTCACACCCAATACGACACCGTGGGCTCAGGCCCAGTACCTGGGATCTTCACCGTGCCGCTGGTGGACGTATCATCCGTGTAGGGGTGGCTGCTCTCCACCACCACGGGCTGCGAGGACAGGCGTCCACTCTGGGAGTCCGTGGCTACATCCTCCAGCTCGGTCACACACAACTCCAGGAGAACATCAGCCACCTGCCACACAGCACCTCTGTCACGCACAGTCCTACCTCGACAGCCTTGGGGTCTCTTTAGCTCCACAACAAACACTAAACAGTCCTTAGCAACGCTGGCAGTTCCAGTTGCCGGTAAAGGTAAACACAGAGCAAGGGGCGCGCTGACCTGAGGGTACGCCGTGCCCATGCCTGACAGTACTGCTGACAGCACCTCCTTGCCCCTCTCTCCGGAGCGCTGCGACACTGCCAGCTTCAGCAGGTCCACCATCACTCGTGTGTCGTCTGGCACCAGAAGGCTGGTGAACTCATCCAGGTACTGTGGTTCTGGACCCACAGCCTTGCTTTGGCTCTCAGAGTCCTGTGAAGGGAGGGGGGACAGCACCGGGATCACAGGTCACGGCAGCGAACATGTCCAGTGTACAGTGGAATTTAGTGCAAAAGGCATGTATTAAATTACACAAAAACACACTTCTTTGGTCTTGGTCATGGTCTCAGCGATGATGCTGGCCGCCCCAGGGTCATCAGTTACAGGTATGAAGGGACGAGAGGAGGCAGTTGACGCAGACGGGGTCACTGCAGACGATGGAGTCATGGCCTCCTCAGATGATGTCACCTGGCACATAAACAAGTCCCTTCACACACCAGCCGGTAGCGCAGGGTACATCACGGCTATCACAGGTGTAGAAGAGCAGCGAAACGTTAACCTCAGGGGGAGACACATTTTAACAGCACATGAGAAAAACAAGTTCTTCACACAGCCCTGCATCCCTGCACTGAGAAACCCAGACTGAGCTTCACACGGAACCAGGCAGATTCGCCTACTTCCCTGGTCATGCTGAACCGGAGCCGGACTTCGCCACTCTTCTCAGCCGATCTCCATAAACCGTGCACACACCGGCGTGTGGGACAGAAAAGTAAAACTTGGCTTAGAGTGCGATAAGCCTCACGGCCCATTCCTCACTGCTCAGTCTTGACCTTTCTGCCACTCGGCTTGGGTACGGAGAAGATAAGCGAAAAAGGCTCTCGAGAAAGAAAGAAAACCAGCTGTTACCTCGCCACGCTTCTCCAACCAGGGGCTCGGGCTGTGACGCTCCTCCCCCTCGGGGGCAATAGGCGAGCGCTCTGCCTCGTAGGGGCTGGAGGCGCCGGAGGAGTCGGACGGCGGGATGGGAGAGGTGGAGGGGCACTCCATGGGCAGGATCATGCAGGCGGGCATCAGGGCGCCCACTACAGCATCCCTGGACATAAACACAGAGGTGAAACCAACGCTCAAGCAGGAGGGAGTGTGCAGAAGAGCAGCACGGGCACCGGGCTCACCTGGCGTAGAGGATCTGCAGTGCGGACAGCACGTGGGACAGGGCCTGCTGCTTGGCCTGCCTGCCGTCCAGCGACAGCAGGGTCTTGGCCAGCGATGGGCGATGGGGCTTCACGCTGCTCTGGCCACTCAGCTTACTGCTGACACTCGCAGAGTCGCTGTCCGACTGGACACCTGGTGATAATTAGCTCATTATCTCACCCATTAAAAGTCGGACACTCTACCTGCGCCACTGTTCTCCAGTTCACT
The DNA here is from genome assembly GCA_025773905.1 of Chitala chitala. Classification (NCBI taxonomy): domain Eukaryota; kingdom Metazoa; phylum Chordata; class Actinopteri; order Osteoglossiformes; family Notopteridae; genus Chitala; species Chitala chitala. The sequence continues at coordinate 862,225 of JABJVR010000063.1, forward strand.
GAAACTATTTATTTACCTCTCAGGAGATTTCTTAGACTAACCTGCAAACAAGAATAATTCAGGACTACCTGGAGCAATTATAGGTGAGGAACAATTTTTAAGAGTCTTAATGTGTCTAATGTGTCAGTCACTCTCTGAAAACTTCACAGACAGACATTTGAAATCTGATTAATCGTTTTGAATCACCATGTACGTAAGCGAATCACCCTGTACGTAAGCAAATCACAACAAATGGGCTTTCGGACCAAAATCAAGGAGAATCTAAAGGAATAACTGATAACAGACGCCTGGACCAAAGCTCACTGAAAACAAGAAGAAGCTTCCAGAAGGTTACCGAGGTAGGAGGCACCCAGGGAGTCTCTGGCAGTCTGGAAAAGCACGGGCTCATGCACGGAGGGCGTGGTGACGTCCACAGTGGTCCAGGCGACGCTGTGCGAGGACCCACAGGCCACCCGTGTGATCTTCTGACCCTCCAAGCCCTGCACCAGTGTAGGCTTCCTGTTCACAGTGGTGGTCCCGTTTCCCTGCTGCCCATGGTCATTGTCCCCCCAAGCATACACCTGCCAAGGACAGGTTGTATCACGAACACTCCAGAATACACAACCTTCCAACTTTTACAGGCACGGGACATTCGCAACAAGCTGGATGTTCTTGGTTTTATCACTGATAAAACGATTTGGCAATCTCAGAACCACTTTTGAGGAGCCTATGCAAGTTCAGTGGTGTGCCAAGCAACTCCGTTCATGTTATCGCTAACCCAACACTGACACAAAATTAAGAAGGTCATGGAACTCAGTGTCTCTACAAAATGCAGCCATGCAGAAAAGTTTGCCATTTATCTCCTATGCAAAAGAACTCGTCACCCCCATTTATCAGCCACGGTGTGAAGGCCAGATTTCACGTAAAAGCTGCTAAGATCTCAGAGAAACAGTACGCCTGGGAACAATCATTAATCATTCATGCAGCTAGATAAAGGAATGCTCTCTGCCTGCCTCATTTTCGTGTGGCACGAAGCCCAGTGCTGTTGACTGGTTCTTTGTGTCAGTGTGGAGGAAGCATGTGTTGAGGACAGCACCTTAAATGGAAAGGAGAAAGCCTACCTGTCCAGTGTCGGTGACGGCCAGACAGTGCAAGGCCCCCACAGCCACATGGATGATCTTCTTGCCTCGTAGCCCCTCAACCACCTGGGGCTTGCGCACATGGACGTCGGTGCCGTGACCCAGCCGGAAATAGTCCCCCTTACCCCTGATTAAGCACAAACACCAAACTGCTATTAGCTACTCCGGACTTCCAGTTAATAAACAGGTTTGTTGGGCTTTGCTTAAGGCAGTCATGTGAGTGAGTGTTTCCTGTGAGACTCACCAGGTCCAAACCACGCCAGATTTGGTCAAAGCCAAGGAAAACTGGGCCCCACACTCAATTTGACACACGCCCTGCCCGTTGAGCCTTTCAATGTTCTGGGGGACATTACAGCCCTCGCTGCCACCCCGGCCCAGCTTTCCAAAGTCTCCATCACCCCAGGAAAACACCAGGCCTGTAGGAGTAGAGATAGATCTTAACCCAACATACAACCATGAACAGGTACACGTTCAACCATTGGGGTGTGGCAGAACCAGTACCTTCATCAGTCAGAGCCAGAGTCTGCGCATCACGGCTTCCACATGCCACCTGCACAACCCGGTGGCCCAGCAGCACCTTCACCTACATCGGAGGGAATGCCACAAACCTCTGGTCACATGACACCAGAACAGGAAGTGCCACCCTGCGCTTGATGTAACCGCTGACAAGCAGAAAAGCGTACCAGCTTGGGTCGGAGCTGTGTGGTATTGTCGCCATGACCCAGACGCCCGTACTCCCCCAGTCCCCAGCTATAAAGCTCCCCACTGGAGGTGATGGCTGCACTGTGCGAGCTCCCGCACGCGATGTCCCGGATCCGCTTCGTCTTTAAGGCCTCGATCAGCCGAGGCTTGTCACAATTCCTGCCCGTTGCAAGCACAGGTGGTTTGCAGTGGAAGACAATGACAGTCACATTCTGGACTCACTTGGCAATAATACTGTACTTGATCACCTGTATAATATTCATATTTGTTGCCATTCAAAATAAAGAATATGAAAATAACTACGACACAAGTTCAGCTAGGAATAGAGGCATTGCCAGACGACGAGCTTTACATTCTGCTGAAGTGCCCGAGTTTTCCATCATCTCCCTCTCCCCAGGAGAAGACCTTCCCATCCACTGTGAGAGCCATGGCATGGCGCCCCCCTGTGGGAGATCACAGTCAGCGCTGCAGACCCAGCCAGACTGTGTTCAGTAAAACAGGCCGGTGAGAGCAGGGTACAGACCTGAGTGCACTGCCACCTTCTTCACCACGTAGTTGCTGAGGGCGCTGATCTGTCTGGGCATGGGGATGGTGCCACTGGACAGACCCAGGCCGAGACGCCCATTGGTTGCCTCGCCGCAAGCGTACACCTTCCCCTCGGCTGTGACTGTAAACGCACAAAGTCTGAGAATGAGAATGATCTCTCTCTCTCACACACACACACACACACACACACACACACACACACACACACACTACACAGGTGTTATCAAAACAGTAATTATGCCTCTTATTTGCTGACTGTTATTCTACTACATGCAAGCATGGTCCAAGCAAGAGTTAAAGGTGCAACTTAAGTGTCTTTACCAAGTGCCAACACGTGGAAATGCAACTGCAGACACCTTTACTAGCAGTCACCTTCCAAAACGCCAAAATCTGTCCTGGAATGTGTTAAGTCCCTTAGTTAGTATGTCTCTACAGTGGGAAGCTGAGCACTCACCTGCAAACAGGCTCTTGGATCCGCCTGCCACCTGCACTACGTTGAGGGTAGAGAGGGTTTCAGAGAATGAGGGGACTTTGATCTGTAAGGACACGCACATAAAGAAAATTAAGCTCAAAACAGTAATGTGAAAACAACAGGTTGAGGTCATGCTGCTTGCCAGAACACCATGTTACCTTTGACCCCTTGAGTCCGCCCAGCTGGTCCTTGTCATTCAGACCCCAGACAAACACTTTAGTTCTTATGGCTGCAGTCGATTCAAGACCTGCGGATTTCTTTCGCGCCAGACTTGAATAGAAAGAATAAAAAAAGAACAGCTGGACCAGAACTCTCCTGCGTTTTGCTGCATTCACTCATTCAGGCAGACAATACTTAAAGAAAATGAGCGTTTATCGTACTTTACTCCAAAAATACTGATGTGATAATGAATGTCGCTAGAACAAACACCAAAGGCCAGTTGACAGACTTATAGGTTAAAATAATGTCCAATAAACAGGTTTAAAATATGATGTCCAGTAAAAATGTAAATATGTTGACCCCCGTAGTCAATGATATAACTCTGCTAATGATTTGTAAGTATAAAATTGTTGATACTTTTCATGTTGAACCTACGACATGCACGTACGCACACATTCTGAATTAAAACGAGAATGTAAATACACACTTTAGCTGGAATCCTACAAGGTACATGCATCAATCAACCAGCCAACACCAACCACAGACCCTTCCAGAAGGTTCCTTGCTTTTACCTTCCAGTGCTGGCCTTGTCATCATCATCCTCTTCGTTATCAGAGGCCAGGAAAGGAACAGTGGTCAAATCTTCGTCGTCAGCCCGGATACGGCCCACGATACCCAGCCCATGGATCTTGCAGTCGATACCAGAACTGCGGCACTGTTTGATGGCAATCTCGATGTACCTGTGATACTGAAGGCAGACAGGGTACCACGCTCAAACGCCAACTGCGGCACTGGCATCAGCCAAATCTGGTCACCAGTGTACATCAGCAACGACAAAAATCTGACAAGATCTGAGCTGTAACACTCGTGAAGAAGCACAGAAGCACACTAAACCCCAAATCACCTCGGTGCAGTCAGAGAGCAGTGACACCGTAGTGTCTGTGGGGTTAATGTTGATTGTCTTCAGCTCTATGAGGTTGTTCAGAGAATTTCCACCTGGACAAAAAGAAAGAAAAAGCCAAGCTCAAGCTCAAGTTAAAGGTCAAAGGTCAATCTCTAAACAACGCAGAAGAGCTGCGTTCGACAGTCGGAGTACTTCCTCACCAGACACCACCACAAGTGAAGGCATGTAACTGCTGTCTGCTGGATCCACCATCATCTTCAGCCTGTGGACCAGAACATCTGGGAAGAGCTCCAGGCGGATCCAGTGCTAACAGAGCAGAGAGACAAGGCTAAAATATGAAGCATTTCCTCTACATTTATTCACAAACACCTGAGTAAAGCGTAAACAAGTTGACCTTGGCAAACTGAATGTTGCATTGAGCTTTCTGTGAGATTCCGGTTTCCCAATCCCAGCCCCCATATGAGACCCTCGGATGCTGTTCTCTACCCAGAATGCCACACTGCGCTCACCTTGCCCTGGGAGCCAGAGGACTGCCAGCACTGCTCGCTCCCATCGATGAGGCGTGACGCCTGGTTGACGGACGACGACACATTGAGGTTCTTGACGGCACGCGACCACTCGTCGATCAGCATGCCACGCTGCCCGCCGTGGTGACGCTTCAGCTGCTTCCCAGCGCGCCCGCAGAATGTTGGAGATTGGCCTGTCCGGGAAGCACAAACACCGTGGGTGTTTTGTATTAGGGGGATCAGAGACGGTTAAAGCCAAACAGAACAATGCTATGATGACACCGACCTGGCTCGTTGATCCGGCCAAAGGAATGCCTGGTGTTGTGCTGTCGAGTCTTGAAGCAGCTCTCACAGAAGTCGAAATCGTCACAGTTCCTGCACTTAAACCTGGGCCCATTGATAGGGAACATCTGGCAGCCATCGCATCTGGAGAAAACGGAAAGACCACGGTCAGCGTCCAGAATAAACATGGGGACCACGTCACTGGATGAGCCAAGATCAGCTACACACACAGAGCCAAAGTTTAGCAAATGACATGTTTTTAATGCTATCAGACCATGACAGGCCCTCAAGCACTGAAGCAGGTGTGTCACATGAAAGCACAAAGGTAGGCCTAAAAAGCAGGCAGGTAGAGTGGATGTCCCAGCCCCAGCACCCTCACCTGACTCCGGGGTGGATGCTGGGCACCAGCTCCATCTCTGACAGCAAGCCCGTCCAGTGGGATTGCTGGGGGAAGTCGACAATCACGTCCTTCCCATTGGCGCTGAAAGCTGTTCAGAAAATTGCGCCAAGTCAACAGAACTCTTACACTGACGAACCAAAAGGGAAACACCCAAAGCCTTAACAGCAACTCTGAAGCATCACGTCACCTTTCACAACGCCAACGCTTCTGTGGGTGACAGAGCCCCACTTGTACTTGGGTGTTGTGACGGCGAGTTTCACTCGGACCTTGTCCCCGATCTTGATGTGGGAGGGAGAGCTCTGTGGTGGGAATCCTGGTGGGGTGAGAAGACACCTCATCAGCAATGCAAAAGCCAAGACGCATTTACTACACCGCATCAATCGAGCCACGTCCTGTCAATCAAGCCACTTCCATCCAGTTGCAGCACTCCTCCATCCTGTAGGCTTACCCAGCAACTCAGTGTGGATGTAGCGCACCCAGTAGGTCCCGCCCTTCTGCTGCCAGTCACACTGCACGTTCAGGTCGTGGAGGCCATCCCGATCCAGCTTAATTACTTTCCCAACATCCCCCTCGTACACTTCCTCGTACGTTCTGCAGCATCTCACCATCATGCCCACCTGTACAAATTGCAGCCCCACTTACATTTCCACCGACGTTCAGCCAAACAGAAACAATCGAGGACGAGCACATAAAGACGGAACTGCTGTAATTATCCAAATTACCTGAATGTTCTCCCGAACATACACAGCGTAATCGTCGTTGCTCTGGAAATCGGACCTCTTCTTAAACGTCTGACTTTCTGTCACCACAGCACCGGGAGGCTGAAACAAGTTTCATTTACTATCATTTATTTATTTACTTAATTTCAGTACAGTTACCTATAAATGGGAGCTCATGCACAGATGGTTTTGTGAAAGCATCACATTGTAAGACAAGAGTCTCCTCTAATCATTTGGCTCACAGCTAACAGGGAGTCACACTGTGGAGCCCTGAGGCACGCTCACCACTGGGAAAGCCATCTCAGGCTCCTCCACCTCCTCCAGAACCTCGTCATCCGAGTAGTCGTCCGAAACCGTATCCGCGTCCGAAAGCTCCGTGACGTGGACGTCGGGGTGGTCGAGCAGCCAGCCCACCAAAGCCTCTATGCCTGCAGGGAAGGCAGAGGGTTTACCACCTCAGCTCCATTGCCTGCAGCTGCCTGAGGCCCAAACTCATACCGACAAAGCAAAAACACGGACAAGCTGACGGGTAACGGCTCCCTCTACATTACAGCAGCACGTTGGCATACCTGGCACCCCCGAGGTGTTCCCCGTGGTGCCCGACAGAGACTTGAGCGCAAACTCTATGTTCTTCCTCTGGAACCCCATCTCCATCAGCTGCAGGACGATAGGCAGGGGGGGCGCTGGAGAGGCCTTGCGCTTCCTGTGCCGGAAGGGGCGCACGTGTTGCACTGTGACAGGCGTGGTCTCCTCGCTGGAGCTGCTGTCCTCCGCCAGCGGGGACGACGGGTGCATCGACTCCACGGCCAGGTACTGGCACACTGCCAGAGCAGCGGCCTGTGTGGCGAACGCAACACCCAGGGGGAGGAGGCCATGGACAAGATCAGGAAATTAGAAGCCAAATCAAAAAGATTTATTTTACTGTGGACTGAACATTCCCTTCAGGAGGCCAGTGGGCAGTGCCCAGAGGGGCACAGGCTCACCTCCAGTTCCTGCCTGTCGAAGATGGCCTTGATGGGGGAGGGCTGGGTGGCAGCCGAGAGCAGCTGCTGCAGAAGGATGAGGGGGGGCTGAGGGCCTTCGGGTGACAGGTCCCCAACATCGATGGGGGATGTTGCTCCTTCATCTGTTCAGAAGGCAAAACACAGAGTCTATCAGAAAGACCCCAGCAATGCCCCAACCCCAACCCTCCCAACCAGCAGGCCTTGTAAGCGTGGCAGACATGATCATAAAAGTGGAAACGGATGCATTCCCCCAACCCACTCAGCTGCTATGCTGATAAGTGCTGCCAACAGACTGTCAGACTTCGGCAGCCCCTCCATCCTCCTATGCAAAAACCCCTCCCTAAACGACCCCCCGGGAATGGTGCGTGTGCGTGTGGGTGAGTGGGCGTGTTGCTGGGACTGTCAGCAGGTTCTTCAAGCCTCTAGGGTCTGTGGGTGGAAATTGTGGCATGGTACAGAACTGTGCCACTCTGTACAGTTTTTCCATTAGTCTGTTTTTTTTTTTCCATATCCTAATTTAAAGGCTGACACCTCATTCTTAATCAGGGTTGCCTATTCAGGAACACTGCGACACCCATGTACACAACACAGGCCGCAACATTAACTCATTACATAAATAAAATAACCACAAACATTTCTGAGCATCAATCCCTGTTTCTGCTGAACTACAGATCGACACTCACTGGGCCGACGTCACACCAGCATATCAGGAAAACCGTGAAATGACGCGGCGGCTGTACTTGCCGCTTGAGTTGGGCCCCGCCTCCAAGATGGCGGCCTGCGAGAGGATCTGCCTGAGCTTGTCCTGGTGTGAAAGCAGCGCCCGTGCAGCCTTCAGCATGTACAGCCGCAGCTGCTGGCAGCGCAGCAAATGCAGATCCACTTGGTCTACGGGGGGGGTGGGGTCAAAAGAGGTCAAGCTCAAACATCCAGCTGACATTATCCAAATTCACAGGGCTGCTCCTGAATTGCCCTGATCTCATAACACATCCGGTCAAGGCCTAAATGCATGAGTCATTCCTCAGCTCAGATAGAGTGCCCGAGCAGACAAACCGGGACCGTGGCCCCCAGAGCGAGACGTTATTAAACCTGAGGAAGACACATTAACCACTGCAAGAGGCAAGATCGCATTAAAGCACGTTAATGGGCCCACGGTCGATTTGCACCTCTCCGAGGGCCCCGTTCAGCACCAAGTGCTGTTGGGATTGAAGACATTCTGCTAAGCCCTAGCTGCGTACTGTGTGAAACCCGTGGCGCTGTGCTGCAGGCTGACGGGCTCGTCGGCGCAGCACCTGCGACGTCGCGGCTCAGCAGCTTCTTCGCACGCTGCTTCTCCAATCTGCTGCCCGCCAGGTTCACCAGCTGCGCCCAGACGCCCAGCATGGGGTCCGTAAACGGCAGGTTGTTCACACTGAAGGGGACCACGGGCAGCTGAGGCGGAAACGGCAGTGGGGGGGGGGTAATTAAAGAAAAGCAACAAGCACAAAGGACTCTCAGCATTACCCAATCAGCAACAGGCATGACGCTGTGCACATGTGACCACACACGGGCACAGCCAGCAGACTGGTACACACCGGCTTGAGCTGGCTGAGAAGGCACACCCTGCATGCCCTCATGTCATGGAACTGCACGGTGATGCGGCCCTTGGGCGTGATGCGCGTCACTGTGCCCTCGCCGTACTCCTCGTGCACCACCTGTCCGCCCAGGCGCAGGCGCCCATCGATGCCCCCGATCACCGCCAGCACTGCCATCAGGCTGCCCACCACGGGGCCTTCTGTGTCGGGTAAGAAGTCCTCCAGCATGGCCTGAAGTGGAGGAAGGTGTGCAGGATGGGGGGGGTGGTGGTCCAGGACACATCACTGTCACACACGCTACGGCGTAAGACGTTGGCAGTTGTGTACATGTGCACGCTGACACATATACAGACATGTAGACAAGCACAGTATTTTTAGAAACGTGTAGTTTGAAGGTATGCAAGTGGGAACGATGTGTTTATGAAGAGGTTTCACCGATACATCATTAAAAATCTGAGCAGCTGCAAGAACATTAATGGTACTGGATCGTTAAAAAAAGCCAACAGGATGAGACAACAGTGGAGGTGTGTATTCATGGGCCAGGTGGGTAAACACCGTACCGCCTCAGAGTGCCGGCCGGACATCACGTTGCCGATGCAGCACAGCTGGGAGTTGATGTACTCGTTGATGAGGCTGTTCCACTGGCCCAGAGAGTGCAGTGTACGCAACACAGCCACGATCTCCTCCGCTAGTGTGCTGCTGTGAGTGGCTGTGAGCGAAGCCTGGGGGCGGGACTTCCTCCGCCGAGGAAAGCCCTCTGTAACCAGCCAAAATGCAGTCACTGGCTGATACCATTCTGTTATACCACACTGCCACTAACTAAGGCAGAAAAAAATATTCCAGGCAAAAGCAAAAGCAGGAATACCCGCAAACACACTTTCCTCATATATAAAAGAGGTATCCATAACCCAAGTTTAATTAGCCCTACCCCCCTACACTCAGTCCTGCCTACCCCACAACCTGGGCCCCACCTCACCTCTCAGCAAAGGTAGGTCCGAGGAGCACGTGCTCAGAAGACTGCCCAGAAATCCAAACAACTTCTCTACTAGGAACTTCATGTCCTGAGCGCGCTCCATCTTATCCCAGGAGGGCAGCACTGCCTGCAGCAGCCGGAGTGCCAGGATCTGTGGGGAGGGGGGTGAGAGCTTAGCAGAATTCATTAGGATTCATACTGAGAGTGGCAGGCCATTTATCAAACTGAAAAAATACAGGAAGAAAGTGATGTGGAGCCACTGGGAGGGCCAAGCCAAATAAACACGCACTTTGGTTATTAACATCCAGAGGGATAAACAGAGAAAAGGAACAACTGATCTACAGTGAGACAGGACCAGCTGACAGCACATAGGCCCAACATGTAGCAGGCCTGACTGACTGACAGCAGGAGGGCCCAATCACAGACCTGTCTCTGCAACGTGCCGGCAGTGAAGGACTGGTGGCCCTCCACAGTCTTCAGGAGCAGGCTGATCCAGGCAGAGGTGCTGAGGGCGCTGCACATCTGTGGCATGAGGGCCACGCTGCGAATGAAGCCCAGTGTGCACCAGTTGCGGTGCTGCTCTCGCAACACCTGCCTGTGGGAGGAGCAGCCTAGAGGCAGGGCAAAAGGGGCGCATCAAAGCAAGATTTACAACCTTCTTCAGAGAATTTAGGCTGGGATGGCGAAGGCATCCTGCTGTTTATCACTTAAACAGCACATTCCTGACACAGATCGCTCTACAGGGTCCCCCATCACATGAGCAACCTGAGTATCCACACGCTTACATTGTAATTGGTTTTAAAAATTTGAAGTTTACCTCACACTGCCGTCTTAAATACTGTTTTAGCGCGTTTCCTGACCTAAAGTAAATACTAGTACTCCCTGCTGCTATCGTAACCTTTAAAAGTACATGTGCTCCTACAATACATCCTACATTTCAGTCAACTCTCATCTTGCCTTACTGTCTAAACACACGTGCCAGCACACACGCAGCGCCTCGGGGTGGGGGGGGGGGGATTACCGCTCTTGTCGCCGGCCTCGCTCTCCACCACCA
>JABJVR010000063.1:872737-912674 GCA_025773905.1 Chitala chitala
CCCCCCCCCCCCCCCCCCCCCCCCCCGCCCCCCCCCCCCCCCCCCCCCCCCCCCCCCCCCCCCCACCCCACACCCCCCACCCTCACCGCTCGTGTCGCCGGCCTCGCTCTCCACCACCATCCTCAGCAGTCCGCATAGGGTGCGCATGGCGTCTGCCTGCATGACGTCGGCGTGGACCCCAGCTGAGAGCGCCAGCGTCTTGAGGAGGTTCACCGTGCTTGTCAGCATCTGTGCCGTGGGGTGGGTGCTCTTCTCTGCCGTGTCCCCTTCTGTGGCGGGGGGTGGGGTCATGCAGAGACGATGTCAATGCTCACGGCCTACACAGCATGGTTAAGATGAGCGGTTGTTTTATTAACCCCGAACTGGGAGCTGCGCTCACCTGCGTCGTCCTCGGTGTCCGAGTCCTCCGTGGTGGTCTGAACGGCTGGCGGGGGCTCTGCCAGTTTGAGGTCATACTTGCCTTCCTTGCCCATCCTGTAGGAGTTTGTGCTGCTGGTGTCCCACTGGACCCGGATCCAGCCGTCCTCTCCCAGTTCGCCAATCACACGGCCTAGGCCTGGCGCCGGCCCATCCTGAAAACAACAAACTACTCACTGGCGATTCAACACCAGTAACACCCCCCTCCACAAATAATGTACTTTAACCACCCCCACACCCCCCCTTGTCCCTGACCGTGCACCAGACCACTGTCACACATGTCCCACCTGATCGCCCCATTTCCAGTCTTGTCCCCTCATGACCCGCGTGCCGATCTTCATCATGGCTGCCAGCTCTGGGCCAGAGGCTGGCAGGGGTGTGGGCGCCGCCTCCTTACGGGACTCCTCCAGCACCGTGGCCGAACCACAGTGAGTGGCAGAACCAGGCTCCTCATCGGTACTGTCTGTGCTAGGACCTGTATGAAGAGGCGAAATACATGGAAAGCTGACCCAGGAGACTGAACTCAGAACAGATTTCCCCTCTCCATCTCCAGCAGAGCTGTGTTCGGCAGCCTGAGAGGCAGCGCTAGACGGGCTGTCCTACCGATGAGGCGCAGGATGCTCTGGGTAAGAGCCAGCAGGCCGGAGTTGAGCAGCAGGCTCAGACTGTTGGCACTGTGCTTGAGTGACAGCATGTTCAGCATGGCCAGTAGGAAGCGGGCCTGTGGGATGGTGCCCAGGCTGGGCCCTGCCGGGTTCTCGTTGGTGATGGTCTGCAGTGGGACCGGCTGCACTCCTGGACCATCACGGCACACAACAGAGAGTCAAGCTCAGATCAGGCAAGAAAAACCAGTGCGCACACATTCTCGAACTTACACACCATCTCGTCTTCACAGCTAACGTCAAAGCAATGATTACTTTCATAACTTATCGTTATATCCTAATAGGTCGGTTCATACGAGTTCCCTGCAGTGACACAATGGTGTGGGCTCTTAACCCTTGACTGATGAAGAGCACCGTAGTTTAACACAGATGTGTAAACAGGCAGTGCAGCTCTCAGGCCCAGTCAGGCTGGGCGTGGCCTTACCAAGCTCCTTAAACCTGACAGTGGCATCCAGCAGGATGGCCCGCACATTCTGGATGGCCCAGGAGTAAAGCTTCCCGAAGGTGACCTCCAGGAGCATGCGATTGAAGGGCGGGATGAGGTCCACATCCTTCAGGCAGTCAGACAGGGGTTCACTGGGGGTGTACACACACACACACACACACACTTCCAGTAAACGTATTGCACACTACATTTTAACATCCCCAATACAGTGAAGCTGCCAGAGTGCAGCAATTATGTATCAGGTCAGAAAATGAAAGGAAGGAAACATATCGAAAGTAAGGATTACCCAATGTTGGTGCCCTCTGGGATGAGCCTCTGCCAGCCACACAGCATGGCATACTGCACAGATGGCAACAGGAAGCTCTTAGACGCCAGCTTCAGCATGGTGTCAATGCCCTCCAGCCTCACCTCTGCCCGCTCCAGCTGTGGCACAACATCATAATCAACAACGCCATCCCCAGCATTATCAGTGTTGTGCAAACTGTCATTTCACTGTTGGCAACATTAACACTGTCATCACATGTCAGCAAACATGCACGTGTCGTGGCTTTGATTCAGAACGTCCCGAAGGCATATCGAAGCAGCGCACGAGGATGTATAAAAAAAAATCTGCTTCAACTGGCCGATGTGTGTGTGTGTGTGTGTGTGTGTGTGTGTGTGTGTGTGTGTGTGTGCGCACGCCTCTCACTTCAAACACTCCTGTGCTCTTGAGAAGCCCACCTGTTTGAGGAGACACTTTCTCATCTTCTCCACATCCAGAGGCTCCTCTTTGAGGGCAAACTCAACGATCATGGCCATGAGGCTGGACTGGGGGGGTGGGCCCTGGACACTGTGCTTTAGCCAGCGGTACCGATGCACGCTGGTCACCGTGCTGAGGAGCGGCTGCCACCGTTCCTGCTGGGCCTGGGGGGCAGCCAAAAGTCACCAAGGACATCACCTCTTCTAATCTGAACTATTCACCACTCCTTTTAGACGTTTCAAAACAGTGACAGAATTTATAAGGTTAGAGGTTTGTCCCGATCACTGACACACAGAAACCACCCACAGAGCTCAGGGATGTGTCACCATATCATCTTTATTATGAAAACATTTTCAGACAACAGAAAGAATGCTCAGGGATGCTGACGCACTGCGAGGTAAAACACCTTCTGTGAATCTGCCATTTGGACATGTAGTTATTCTGCCTCTGTCCCCCGTCCCCCAGCTCTAACTGAGCTGGAGAAGAACAGCACCCAATCATACCAGCAGATGTGAGCATAATCCCAGCACCTCTAGAAGCACAAGGCAGCCGAGGCTGAAGCCACCAACCTTGGGCGATTTCACCTGCGGGGCCCGCTTGTCTGCCAGGCTGGCGCTGTTGGGGACCACACAGGGCTCTTCTGTGATAGACTCCTCATTCTCCAGTTTGGTCTCTTCCACGTCGGCCGAATCCGACTTCTTAGGCACTGAGAAAAGCAGAGAGCAGCACATTCCGGCATCTTCAAATGTGTTACCAAACACACAGAAGCACTTAGTATAAAATAAAATAAAATAAAAACTAAATTTAAAAACTAAAATCAATTGCACTGTCAGACCCTGCACACTTGAGAGTTCAACTCTACTTAAACTGTAGTACATCAAACTGAATCCGTGTATCCATGTTGCATAAACTGAACAGGTGAGACTAACCAGAGAGAGCAGCTTAACGTTTTACGCTTTACTGTTAATTCCCGGGAGCTGGCCCACCTCGTTTTTTCCGCCGGTCACGGATGAGCCTCTGCGTGATGGTCTTCCACCGCGGCTGTGAGCTCAGCAGCTTCAGCTTGGACGTGACGGACAGGTCACTGCTCACCGCCGGACGCAGCTCGTTGAACAGAAAGCGCAGGCGCTCCACGACCGGGGAGCAGACCTCCTTGTACGATCGGCCCTGTTCCTGGTGCGTCTGCCATGGGGTCACACGGAAGGAACATGAGGAACATGTCTGAGGAACAGGCTCCAGGATAAAAATCAAAGTACTTCACACAACCTCCCACTGGCAAAACACATGCTATGCAGAATAAACAACATTCTGGGTAGTTTATTCTGTGTTTATTCCCCATCCAAACATTCCCATGGCTGTCTGTGCATCAGTACATGTGAGAACCAGTGCCGACGCACGGAATCTTCTACCTTTATCAGGGAGCACTTTGCCTGGTAGACCATGCGACACACGTCAATCACTGACTTGGGGAGAGATCTCTGTTTTCCTTGGTCCACGCCCAGGGCACACTGATTGACAAGTGACAGCGCCACGTGACCTGGGAAAGGAGATGAAGTCAAACAGAAAAGATAAACGCGGGCTCCGAGCATTCACACACTCAGAACCAACCCAGGCAAAACTACACAGACAGATCCTCAGCATCCTACCGGAGGTACTGTGGCACTGCACATATCACCATTTAAATACTGCACATTTATAAAGATCAATTCAATCTTATTCAAAATTAAAGTTCCTTCAATACTATGGTTGCTCAAAGCTAGCTTTGGGTCATTCTGCTTTTCTTATCTCCTTTTTTGGGGAGTACCTAGGTCCTGGTGTTTGAGAAGGCAGCAGAGGAGTAACCGTCCCACTTCCTCCACAGGGTGCTCTGGTGGAAAGACGATGGGGGTGATGAGATGGTACTGCTTACAGCAACGCTCGATCTGGCACAAGAAGTCCTGGGGAGACAGGGAAGTGGGGGGGGTCAGACAGTGACCAGGTCAAAAGGGCAACTCCATGTTTCACCGACAGTGACCCAGCGGAACAGCCGTCCTCTCTGCGAGTCCCACCTTCACAGTGTGGTCCTGGATGTTGTTGTCGGCAATGGCCTGCAGGAAGGGCTGCGAGTGGTCGCTGAGCGTGAGCCGGTGAGAGTACAGCTTCGACTTGTCGGGGGCGGAACTGCCCAGCGAGCTGCAGTGGTCCTCGTCCTTCTCCTCGTTGTAGTTGTAGTGGATCTGGCTGGTCTGGAGGCCCCCGCAGAAGATGGGTGACTGGAGCCACTCTGAGGAGAACAGCAGCATTACTGAGGAGGCCAAACGGGCCAAAGCTCAACCGGGGACATCCCCAACCCCACCCGGACAAGGACACTAAACAGACACCTCTGCTACAGCTGCAGAAGTCTTCTCCAACTGCCACTTGAAGGACGAAATATCATCTCTGAGCAAACCTAAACCTCTCAACCCATGGTATGTTTACATCCATTTCCATTTGAGGGCTTGTATTCTCTTGAAATGGGTGTATTCAGAGTATTCCCAAAGACACGCTCTCCTCGGTTAACGATGGGGCTACGTTCCGATTTATCCACCGTAACACGAAGATACAAGTAAGAATGGACTATAGTGCACATAACCTAGCCTACCGTAAACATGCTCAGAACACTTACATTAACCTACAGCTAGGGCAAAATCATTAATAATAAGACTATATTGAAGAGTTGTGAATTTTATTCAATAATGTACTGTAAATTAATTTTTTTTAATTAAAATTATGATTGTGCACTCACTGGCACAATCCATCTCCATCTGGGACAGTGGCGTGCTCTTGGTGAGGTACGATGCGTGGAGGCCCAGCAGAAGACCCAGGTTCCGCTCCGTGTCAATCAGCGGTGAGGAGAGGCTGCTCAGGTCTGGTGTGGTCACAGTCTCTTGGTTGGGCTGAGGAAGGAGACGTTACAAAATTGGAACCCCCATTCAGAGAACGAGACATTTCTCCAAGTCTGCTGCACTCAGGCAGTACCTCTATGTACTGGCCAACGCAAAACGCCTGCATGGAGTCCCTGGTGTCATCAAACTGCAGCGCGGCTTCCAAGGCGATGACTGGATCTTCTCCAGCAAACTGAGCTGAAAAATTTACGTGGTTGGTAAACGCCAAGAAGAATAAATGACTGGCACCAAGACCACAATCCTCACAAATTAAAATCTTTTCATCTTCCAGCGCAGATCACGGCCCACAATTAATAGAGACTTTACCAAGGATGCTGTTCCCCGTGAGGGACTGAGCCTGGAAGTCCTTGATGTCGTAAACCTTCCCCTCAATGACAGTCCAGAAACCGCCGTCCTTGTTGTGGTTTTCCAGGTCGGCCTTGCGGATAAAGGAAACTTCTTCATTGTTCCTGGAGCTCTGCGTGGTGAAGAAGGAACCTGCAACAGGGGACCAGAACCGAACACGTTCCACATCAAGCGGCGGTCACAGAACCTGGGGTCGACAGTCATCCGTAACACAAGTGCTACATACAGCTCATTGGTACTGATGGTAAAATCATGCAGATTTAACAACCCTGTCAGGTTACACTGCACTAAAAAAAAAGCTAACTTTTAGCAAGTATTGTTAGCTGGAGGTCTAACTGAGCGCTCGAGATGTGTTCCTCGCAGTGTCTGAACTGGACTCCATTAAGCCCACAAAGTTAGGCAGCCCTGCAGACGTTTACCCATGATGCCAGGCCAGGCTAGGTCCTCGTTGTCGTCCCTCTCATGGCCCGGGGCCAGGTGGTTGAAGCGGTCGAGGTGCTCAAGCAGGCCCGCCAGCAAGGGGATGGAGCCCGTCTCCTGCATGAGGCCAGCACTGATGCTGAGGAGCAGCACGATGGACACCACAAGCTCCGGAAGCAGAACGCCTGGGGGAGAGAGTGTACACAGGTCCAACACCCCACCACGTCACGCGAGCGCGATCACGCCACAGCCTGCGCCAACAGGAATGCGCCGTTACCCGTTAGGTCGCCTTCGATGACACGCGAAACCTCGGCAAAATGGCGGTGTCCAGAAAAAGCGACGCTGGTTGCCACGGGAAGGATGTCGCTGATGTGCGTGCAGAGCAGGGCGATATACTTCTTGAGCAAGGAGCCGACCCCCAACAGCTCGGGGTCTAACGGGAAAATGGCACACAAACACAAAATCATATAAAGCTCGTGTTAAGGAAATTAACGCAGTCACTCATACATGCGCCCAAATCTGTGACCGACCTGGTTCATTTGCGACCAAAAGGTGCTTGATTATATTGCACTTTCCTCCAGACTGTTTATAACACAAAACAGGGCAGGTGTGCATACAGGTGAGGCAATGGATCCTCATGAAAAAAGGTCTGACTCAAAATCCCTCACTCTGAATAAGCCTGAGATCTGATCTGACAGCAGATATCATGTTCCTCTCCTGAACACCGGACCACTGTCTCACAGCAGGTACTATAAGGATTCCCTTAAGCTGGTCACGAGAACATTGTAAAGCGATATAAAGGACTCCCTCAGACCAGTAATACCGCAGCAGTGACCATGCACTGGGTCAAGAGGACTCGCCGTGCCGTTTTTAAGTGGCTGTGCGGACACTAAATATAGCCGAAGTGCTGCCTTTCATTACTGTCAACAGCTTCAAGCCCCGTGCCAGTAGAGTAGAGAATGGGGCAGCCTGTCCAGCTGTGCTTTCAGCTGGCGGAGGGGCCACTCACTGTAGCTGCTGACGACCTCCACACTGTCGACACCCATGTACAGCTTGCTGACCAGCAGTCTCTGGAAGCGGAGCAGGAGGTCCAGAGAGGCCGAGCGCTCCTTGCTGATGTGTTCCGCCTCCAGGCAGCTGGAGATCCGCCGGGCCACGTCCTTCAGCCGCGCAATGGTCTGGGAGGCGATGTTCCTGTTAGCCAGCACAGCAGACGACAGCCTGTCAGCGCTGCGCTCCAGAACAGAAGCTTATTGATGCTCCACACAGAGGACTTTGTAAAGGGTATCAGAATTTTGTTGATGGGCAAGAAAATTCCACCATTAGCAAAACAAACTAACCAATCTCTCTCACTTACTCACGCACACACACGCACACACACACCTCAACAGCTGCTGGACCAGCTGTACCAGGGGCAGACTCTGCTTCCCTGCTGACTCGTAGATGCCCGTGTTGATGAGGTCTTTGTCCAGTGGAGTCCTGCTCCGGTGTAGCGAGGACGCGTTAGCCTCCTGCTCATCAATCTCTTTCTCCTTCTGGGCCTCCTTCTTGGCCTCAATGTCCTGAGAAATGGAGAACTCATGAAGTTCAGCAAGTGATGGCCCAGCTGTTTCGTGACGTACTTTAACTTTGTACTGAACCAAATGTTACGCTGCAGCAGATCTAGGAAGGTGAAGGGACAACAAAAGCATATATTCCAAACGACTGATTTCTGATCAATACATAGCCATCAATAAAGGGCAGCAGAGGTCTCCTGTGCAGAGGACGCCAACCTGTATCTCTGCGGTGATGGCAGCGTTGAGGGCAGACTCCAGGCCCCCATCAGCCATCAGGCTGCTCACCAGCAGGTCAATCATGAATCGCCGGCCGGGACTGACGCTCATCTCATTGCCGGAGACTGAGGAGCACATTTCAGTCAGACACATGAGCCTCGATAACCAGCCTCACCCACTGCTGACTCAGGACCTGGAGTAGCATTTAAAGCAGGTTCCTCACCTGCATTGGGCAGCAGCGAGGACAGAGCTCGTGCCCTTTCTTCAGCAGTGGGCAGCAGGATGGACCAGCCATTTTGCAGCACAGCCTGGGCAGCCGCCTGCACCGTACCCAGCACCCCTGCGTTGCTGGCCAGCGTCACCACCACCTGCTTCAGGCTGCTCAGCAGAGCTCCCCCTGGGCCCAGGCCCAGCTCCTCTGGGTCCACTTGGTTGCTGATGGCCGAGTGCAGCTGCAAGAGGGGACAGCAGTCAGGGGGCAACAGTAAAGCCCCAATCCCCCCAACACACACACACACACACACACACACACGCCTTATGAAGCGAACCACACTTACCTGCAAACGCAGAAGGTTGAGCGTGGCCACCACCATGCACTCCTTCTCCTGCGGAGGGGGCCAGTCGGAGCTACCGTCCATGCCCTCGCTGACCTGTCGCATAAGCAGGTCCAGCTGCTCAAAGGTCACAGGGCACACGTCCACCACGAAGGGCACTCGCAGGCCCACGGACCACTCTGAGCAGGACGACCACGCGAAGTTCTGCAAAGGGTAGAGAACGCACACCAACGTACAGAAGAACAGAAGTCATGCCCACCTGCACACGCGCTGTTCTCACAATGCAATGATACACAGGAAGTGTTACACAGGAATGTTACACAGGAAGTAAGTGAGCGTGCAGAAGCGTACAGTTGAACACGTATTCTATTAAGCGACAAAGCGACAACCAAAAAAAAGAAATTTGGTTGATATCAGAAACCGTCAATCCCTTTCAAGTGCTTGAGTTGAATGTTGAAATAAAACTAATTTTCCATCATACATGAACCAAAGAGAATCCTGTTAGTGGGCAGGCGAGATCAGTCCTGTTAGTGGGCCTACCTGACCAGGGCCGCAGGCAATGCCCACGATGTGTTTGGACTTGAGTCCAGGCAGGGCCTTCGGCTGCTTTTTGTTGGAGAAGAGCGTGTCGAAGTGCTGCAGCTTGTCGTTGCTGCCCCAGCTGTGGACCTCGCCTTCGTCTGTGAGGGCAAGGCAGTGCATGGATCCCACCGCGATGTCCACCACCTTCTTTCCTGCAAGCCAGCGTCAAGCCAAAGCCATGAGTCGCTTCAGCTCAAGTTCGCTGCCGTGTGAAGCCCAAACGCACGCTTCTTTCACACAGCTGTGCAGACTCCCCAAGCTGAACGTTCCCCTCCCTGACCCACTCCCCAGTAATAATGTGGAACCAGCACGGTTCTTCAGGAACCCGACACTCACCCTGTAAAGTGTCGAGCAGCTTGGGGTAGCGGACGTGCTCGTCGGTGCCGTGACCCAGCCGCTGATTGTCTCCTTTGCCCCAGGTGTACACCTGGCCATCTTTGGTGAGGGCCACAGAGAACTGGCTCCCGCAGCAAACCTTCACTATGTGCAGCTCCTGGAGCTTCTCTACCAGTTTGGGTGTCTTGCAGCCATCGCTGCCCCCCCGGCCCAGCTTTCCATAGTCGCCGTCCCCCCAGGACCACACCTGGCCTGGAGATGAAGAGTGTTAATCACAGGAAGGGACAGGGGGAGGGAGGCCCTACAGGCTGTTCAGGTTATTACCATTGTCTGTGACAGCCAGCGTCTGGGCATCTCCACTTCCACAGGCCACGTCAACGACCTTCAAGCCCTTGAGCCCCGTCACCAGCATGGGTGTCGTCTGATCCTCGCTGGATCCTGCCCGGGGGCAAGACGGGCAGATGGTCCAGCTCTATCCTCCTCCACGCAACGCAACAACCTGACCTCCCTTGTGTCACCACTACCCCCACGCTGAAGTTCTAAACCTAAATATTCACCACTCTAAATAAACAGAAGACACCAGGAACAACCGAAACACGGAGCCCCTTTGCCCAGACACACACATACACCCAGAGCATTACATCAGATGAGACGGTACCGTGCCCCAGCCGGCCGTAGTTGCCCCTTCCCCAGGTGTACAGCTCTCCGTCGGCAGTGATGGCAGCGCTGTACGTGCTTCCACAGGCAATGTGCACGACCTGTTTGCCGTTCTGCTTCCCACTAAAGAGCGTGATCATGGCTGGTTCCTCCAGGTACCTTCAGGACAGGGGGAGGCCAGGAGAACGCACTATAGTGTTACGCATTCCGCCATCATGAGAAAGGCTAAACACTGCTGCAGAGAGCCATCTCAAGTGCTTACGTAGTGTCCCCGTGGCCTAGGCGCCCACCATCTCCACAGCCCCAGGAGAAAACCTCCCCATTGGCCGACAGGGCCAGGTAGTGCTGGCCATCTGGATGAGCTGCAATTTTCATTATCTTCCTGGATGACAAGGATTGGACCAGCAATGGAGCCTTGAAGAACACCATAAAAGAATGGTTGTGAAGAATTCAGCAGTGGGCTCAGTGCGCAGCTACAGAACCTCTAACAGACATGTTCATACTAGCAGTTGCATCACCAAGCAGAAGAGTCGCAAACTGTGCCACTCCAGGCACCTTACCAGGGAAGTGCTCTTGTAGTTTTGTGTGTACACAGCCCCACTGCGGGACAGGATGAGGAAGCCCTTCTCAGAGCACACAATCTGGGTGACGCCCAGGACGGAGAGGGCCTTGCACTCGACAGGCCCGTTCACATTGGCATGTGGCTTCCAGCCCAGCAAGCCCCAGCCAATCACCTCTTGCAGCGATCCCTAGCAAGAGAGGATGCCAATAATGTGAAATGTACACAGCGTGCCGAGGAATACAACCACTAGAGCTTCTCCTGAGTATAATAATGATTTCAGGGCTGCCAATTCTGTAAAGAAAGGACGTGTGTAACGCTATGGAGAGGAAGTATAGTAGGAGGATGTGTCAAGCAGCCACTGACTGCTCCCTGACTCAGCTATTTCCCTCACAGTCTAATGACGGATGAAAGTTGGGTTCCCCTGTAATGTCAATAAAATCACAAGATTTTTTTCCCTTCCCTGAAGGCACAGAGTACACAAGATGAAGGGGGAGGAACAATCTTAATGACCCGCTTTGGCTCCAAGTACCACCAGCATTTGGATGGGAGCAGCAATCCTGGAATGAATGCCACATCTTTATCTTCCAGATGTAGTTTTCACTTTATCACTGTGCTCATCACCTTCCATATAACTGGCATAAAATTATACCAACTAACCAAAATATAACTTCAGCAGCAACAGGAAGCTTCCCGCTGTGTTTAAAGTGAACCTGCATACACAGTATACATGTGGACTTTCCATGATTACTGCCCCCTCATACATGTTCTTATGGTCTGTGTACAAGTGCTCCACACCCACTGCTACTGGAAAGCACTCTTCTGTCTGAGTGTAGGGCTCGTCACATATCGTGTAGGATAAAGACCTATTTTGGACGAGGTGTGCAAGATACCAAAAAACCAAAACAGGAAGCAGCAGACCTAGACTGGCCTTGTACTAGATCCAAGGAAGAAGTCTGGGGAGAGGCGTGTCACCTTGTGCGAGGCAGGTGAGCTGCACAGCGGGGGGCTATACGGGGTCGCCAGACGATCCAGGTGAGCCATGATAACAACGGCACTCTGGCGCAGGTCGACAGCCAGGTCGGAGTCTTGAGGCAGCGTCAGGTATCGTAGGAAGCTCTCGTTAGGGCTCAGGGGTGCGGTAAGGATCTAGGAGAAGCAAGAGGACCGGGGTCACCACACCAAAAGCCAAGGTCGTCATTTCAACCACGTTCTTCTGACCCAGGGTAACAGCCTTATAACGCGTCACCTTATCTGCTTGTTAACAGAGCAGCAATTAAGGATTAATCTCACTACATCCACAACAAAATATAAAAAAAAAAAAAAAAAAAAAAAAAAAAAAAAAAAAAAAAAAACCTTGTTTTAGGAAGGCCTCCATTAAAACACCATTAAACACAACCCCCATGCCTGGAACAAAAGGTGAGAAGGCCCAAAGCGCACCTCGAGATCTTCATCCTCTGCACTGGGCAGGTCCTTACTGCAGTGGATGTTCTGGAAGCGATACAGGAATGGCAGCAGTGGGGCGCAGGTGCCCTGGGCAGAACGCTCGTTGTCCGTCTCACGTGTGCCTCTGTCCCACAGACGTAGGAGCAGCAAGACGGCGGACAGCAGCTGGCTGTGGACGACCCGACACAAACGGGGGAGGTCAAGCCATCGACTAACATTTTAACTGCCCCAGTCAAAACAGAAAAGGTGAACAGGACAAGCCACTCATGGTGTCACACACTTGTACACCTCGGCTCATTGCCATGGAGCATCTGTCTTATAGTAAAACGGCCCCTCCTCCACCAGGAGGGCAGTGGTCCACCCAGTTAGTGTCCTGAGAAGACAGTAAGTAGAGGTACCTCAGCGTGCCCCTCTGTACAGCCAGCTCCAGGAGAATGGCCAGGGCCAGGTGCTGGTCCTGAACGGGAATGTTGCCCGGAGCTTTGGCACCAGTGCTGCCATGGACATCGCTGCGTCGCACACGAAAAGGTATCAAAAAGGCCCTGGCGTCTTCAAACGGATCGAGCAGCTCGACATGGCACAAGCAGAACTCACCTGAGGAACTTGGTGGCCCGTTCCACTACCTCGAGCCACACAGACGACACTGCCCCCTCGTCGAATAGGGTGGCTTCTGGGAGAGCCCGCAACGCGTCCAAGGACTCCTGCAGCAGCTCGCTGCACAGGTCTGCGTCCTCACCTGCGGGAGACCGCGGCATTCACCAAAGCCCAGCAGAAACAACCTTTCACCTCTCCCACTCCATCCTTTCCAATAAGATGCCGCTGAGACACACCGGTTTACCTGACCAACTAACTCATTAAGATTGGCCAGCTGTGCCAACAGATGAAAAGAGAAGAACTCTAAGCTCTGTATTTTGACGCATTCTTCTGATTTTCTGCACGCACTTTGACAAGGCAAGCGCCTTCATTTGTGTTCATTAAGGTTCCTTGAACCCTGACGACGGGATGTTCTCAGCCAGCTCAAGTCTTCCAAAAGCCTCGGCTACAGACAGACACTACACTCAGACAGAGATGAGCTGATGGCATTACAAGCTTCAGCTGTGTAATGGGCCAGACACGCGTTTCCACCAGCACCGTGGAGACATGGATCTAATGCTGCTTCAGCTGTGAAATGGGCCAGACACGCATTTCCACCAGCACCGTGTCAAGTTTCCCTTTTAGCCATACGAGGCTGGCTACTTCACTCCTAAAAATCATTGATCTGGAAAAACATTTGTGTGTCAGTGAAGCATCCACTGAATCAAAAAGTACATTTTTGTAAGATGCTTTCAAAAACCAGCAAACTAAATTTTAAAAAAGGCTGAAAACTGGCATTGATGAATGGGTACAGGCGCCGGCGGCACCTCAATGCCCTGCAAAATAAAATCCCGATGTTACGCATCTCACAAAAAACTAATCCAAACAAACTAGCCTCTCAAGAAACCACCCTTAACCTGGTGCAAGAGATTTTTGTTGGCATATCACAAGATAAAATGAGCCCCCAGCTGAGTGGGGGGGTGGGGGGCCCCGTTATGAAACAGAGCCCTGTTATGTAATCCTGCTGCACCTCACACTTTGACCTTGACGTGGCTACTGATAATTCCCAACCCGCAACACAAAGCAGCTGACAGCTGTCAGTCGGGCTTAGCGTCTCTATTCCATCTCCAGAGCTAATTTTGGCACAGAGTGGGAACACGACCACTGAGCCTACAGACAGATGCGTAAAAAGTACAGCGAACATCCCTCCCCCTCCCCCTCCCCCGGAGCCGAAAAACAACGAGTAGGAGGGGAGAGGGAGGCGAGTTTCAGTGTGGCTCACAGACACCGGCTCGGATGCCAGGACAGGAAGTTGGGAGGCACCTACCTGACCTCCAGGCCCTGCGCAGAAAGGCGAAGGCGAAGGAAAGGGCCGCCCTGGAGCCGACCTGAGCCAAACCCTCCACACCTTTCCCAACAGGACGCGAGCTGCATACACAACAGGAACCACAGGTGTCTCAGACTGCCCACTCACACTTACCATGAGAGAATTCTCAGGCTAAGAACACAGACCATGTTAAAACAAGGCAGAATAGTGTATACTTCTGTAACAGCAAGGGAGCTACAATTGAAGGTGAAGACCTCAAGTGCTCTCTAGGTAGTCGTACTTATAAAATGGTTTCAAGACTTATAAAGGGTACAACTGTCATTCTCTTAAGCTACAACCAGAACACTGACTCTGTCCTATCAGACAGGCCTAACTGCCACGCATGTTGCACGGTTTAGCATTTCACAGCATCCATGGTAACCGTCTCCAAGAGGCGGAGCGGCGGTGCCTTACCTCTTGTTGTCAGCGGCAGGCAGAGGGGAATTGGGCGGGCTCTTCCAGCGGACGCGGTCGCTGTCCTCCATCATGCTGTGGCTCAGAGAGATGAGGTAGCGCTCCAGGATGACGAGGCGCTGTCGCAGGCGCTGCGCCGACAGCGCACTCTTGGCCGTCTGCACCGCCAGCTTCTGCTGGTCCTCCACCAGCACCATCAGGCATTCCTTCAGTTCGCTCTCATCTGTAGGGCAGGGGTTAAAAACAGTGTTGCCACAGTTACCGTGCACTCCATCAATCAGCTAAAAGCATCAGATAGCTTCTGATAATTTAGCGCAGGGGACATGAAGTTTTTTTTTTTAAACACATTTACGCATGCCTACAAAACCACCAATATAGAACAGAGCACTGATGCTGTATGGGTCAGGCAGAAGCACAGTTAGCACACAGTACTGTTTGAACAATGCCTTGATTGTACAAAAGCCCACAATGTTCTTTACAGAGCACTTGCTGAGCACTGTGTGTATAATGAATATATGCAAAAACTGACTTATTTCAGTACCATCCAAGAGACCATAAACTAAGTAGTATCCCACCAATAACACAAAGATAAAGGTACGGGTGGCTACACACGGCTCCTGAAATATGGAATTAATGCACTACAAAAAGACTGATTTACATTATGGGTTGTGGATGTCAGGTTTTCCCCAATCAACATGGCAAACTGAGTAAACACACACCTGAGGACAAACACATAATAAAGGAGGCAGGGCCTCACTTTTCGCAGGTGCGTGGGCCGACTCGAGCTTACCGCATATTATGAATTTTACGAGGAGGCAATATCTGCAAATTTGTCAGATTTCTAGTGTAAGTACGGCTTTGTGCACATCAGTCATGCAGAGAACCATCTGTACCTGCTGTACTATACAAGCGGGATGAACTCAAACGATCAAGCTAAACTCTCATGATGAGTGTGGATGTCGACACGGGGGGAACAGTAATGCAGCAGCTCCGTCGCTCTCAGTGAAGAGCGCGGATGTCGACACAGACAGACCATAAACGTGGCTGGTCCGTCGCTCTGTGAAGAGTGATTTACTACAGCCAGCTCAGAATCCAACACCTAACATCTCTTGAAGGACATCTCAGGCATTCGCCAAGAAGGACAGAAACCCAAGTGCTTCTGTTCTTTCAGCAACGAGCAAAGTCACCGAGAAGCTGAATCTGTTCAGAAATGTAAAATAGCCTCTCCTGCTTAGAAAATGTCATGCCACAGCGCTGGGACCCAGACAAAGAGCAGTGGACTGGAATGCAGTGCGTGTGCGTGGGGGGGGGGGGGCATACCAAACCCAAGGCACTGCACTGTCATCACATAGCACTGTTCCCACAGACACACACCTCTCACAACCTGAGACTGGAACCGTCTATCTACAGGCCCGGTCTGCACGCCAGGACCACCAGCCACTTTTAAAACTAAAAAATAAAAAATAAAGCTCCTCCAGAACCATGCGCCATTATGGACATCACCAAACAGATCCATGTACAGCTAACACACACACACACACACGGAATGTCTGTGAAAACGGGCAGACTGCATACTCATCACAAGTTAAGGTTACAACCACAGCACCACTACAACAAAAGAAGAACACACCTGCAAAATCCAGCATGGTAAATTAAATTAAAAATTTGTAAATCGGTTTGGACAAAAGCATCTACTAAATGAATAAATGTAATAAATTAAAACTACTTACTTATAAGCACAAAAAGGGTTAAGCAGAATTTTGCTGCCGATTCGCATATGTAAAAAGTTTTTATAACCTCCTGTTGGCAGTAACCAGTCTAAAAATACAAGGTAGATTACCAGGGATTACTTTGCATTCCTGTGCAGGTTATTAAAACATCTGACCAGGGCCCGATACAGGGGAGTCCAAACGCAGAGACAAGCCTGAGGGCTCATTCCTCTGAGGTCAGCTTGGACCCTCAGAGCCTCTCCAACCTCGAAGGAACCCGGTTCAGTCCAATCCAAGACCGATTCGGAGGCTCTGATACCGTGATATTTGACCGGAAACACACAGTGATCTAAATTACTTGTAGTCAACTGTAGCACAGGTCTCACCTGTGTCTCTGCTGTCAGTAGGAAATGTAAAACACCTCAGAGCTGGTGGGAACCATCAGATCACCAAATTCACCCATACACCTTTGATCACAGCTGTACAAGCACTTGTAAAGAGGCTGCATTCCAACTGTACTTTCAAAATATTTGCACTGAAGCTGTTATCCCCACAGCCAAGCGCACCAGAGAGGCAATATCTGCTACAAACGTTTTCGTTTCCCACGAGGCTGCCGACTACATCGACCGGAGCGATAGGCACATACACGTCCAATCGCAGCGCAACGTGTGCGATCTCACTACGGTGGGGAGGACACGCTCTTCACACCAACTCACATCTGTGATACAAGACCAGAACTCACCCACCCATGTGAAGGCCTGCTATAAAAACACGCCTGCCCAATCGCAGCCCCCTCAACCACCCCACCAACTGCTTATCTAAAACAGCAGCATGGGGGGCAACTCCCAAGCAGCCTATAAAATGTACTTTCCATCATCACCAACGCCCTCAGCAAACCAGCAACATTTAGAAAAAGGCACGGGGGGTTTAAATATAGCTTCCCTATAGAGAGCCTGTACAAATACCAAGGCAGCCCCCCCGTGATTCCTCTGCCACATCAGACTGCACAGAAATCCCAGCAGCCGTGAAAGTTAGCGGGCTGGAGAAATAAGCGTCACGACCGATGCATCGAACTGCAGTGACACACGGCACGACTGTTCTTTAGCGTAGGTCAGAAATTAACAGTCCAAAAACCAGGATGCCATGAAAGTATGACTACTAAAAGGCCATATCTACCTGTATAGACTGACATGGGCAGGGAAATGGCTGGGCCAGTCCGGTACCACAGGCAGGTCCCATACTTTATGAAGAAAACACCAGAGAGATGAGTACAGGAGAAAGATGTGTCCTACCTGGTTGTCTTCCCCAGTCCCACGTCTCAATGATTGAGTGGTGGACTGAGGCGGACACCTCCTCTTCTTCCTTTTTCTCTTTGTCGTTTGACTCATCCTTTTTCTGACCAAAACAGTCTGCACAGTCTTCTGTGAAGGAGATGGGAGCAAACTGACATCAAGCCCGTGGGAGAACACGCGTTTAAACCAAGTCTGCGTGTAAGATTCCTGCAAGCACCTAAAATCCAGGTATAGGACAAATAATTAAGACAGCGGCTCGACAGAACTAGCAGGACACCGACTCTAAACCACAAATTTCAAGAGAAAAAATATCAAGGTCTGAAAAGATTTTGGACCAAATATATCCTGAAGTCAGTCAGTCTCTTTTTGTTGCCCTCGGTTCTTTCACGTGCAGAAGCACAACAGCGTTCAGAATGGAGCAAATTGAACCCCAACACGTCGCACGTTGCCCCGACATGCCACACGTCTCCCTGACAACGGTGCCCACCTGGATGGGTCGACTCCTCCCTACTGCATGTGATCTCTTCATCCTTGACCATTTCATTCCACATCTCACTCAGGCCTTCTGGGGAGAAGGCTCGCTGAAACAAAGGGAGAGAGAGGGCAGAACGGTCAGCGAGGGTATGAGACACAGACACCTGTCAGGGTCAAAGGTGACTGTCTAACAAAGACAAGCCCCCTACAGGCCATACAGCATCTATGCAAGACAGTTACCTCTGGCACCAAACCTAAAACATCAGCCACCGATTCAAAATGCTGGATCATTACAGCAGGTACTGGCCGAGCACTCATTCCATCACTTAGGACAGCATATACCTGGAGGCACAGACCCACAAATACGATAAACTAATCCTCTGCCCTAAATGAGGACGGACGGACACATACACACACGCACACGGTAAAACACTGTCGCTCTTGCCGCAAAGAAAACATCACCTCACGTTCTTTTCTTATACCAGCAGACTGGGCATGTTTATTTATAACCAGACTGACAACACAGCAAAGACTGCAGTGGGTGTCAGTGCAGACCATCCTCTCTATGCAATAAGCAGCTTTCACTTCCAGAACTCCCACACCATCCAAACTTACAGGGATTCCAGAAAACATCAGTTAAACTCAGATTGTCACATCTTCCTGTTCATCCTACAAATCACTGTAAAACAGTATAAGCATTAAAAAAAATCTTTTCTTAATGAAACAAAAGTTATGGCTGAGTTAGACCTTGAAAAAACCTACATTTAAGATAAGCAGTCTTTCCTTGTAAAATTTAATGACCTAACAGGCTCATAAATCAAATTTATCCGACAAATAAACACAAACTTTAAAGCAAAGTTTGTTTCGTTTGTGTTCACTGCCGCAGATTACTCCCACACAAAGCAACTGTTAGGCGTAAAGAACTTTTCCACGAATCGGGTGTCAAATGCCAATAACATGGTGGATTAAACGTGACACCAGACACGATGTACCTGCAAGTGGACTGACACGGAGAAACTTTCATTCAAACCAGTCTAATTATGGCTACAAGAACATCCTTGAGCAACAGTGAGCTACATGTCCTCTCAAAGCACAGTCACGTGAGGCACACGCTCAGCAATCAACTTCTAAACAGCTGACTTAAGAGTGCGATACCCTCGCTGGTGTTCTGTAAACACACAACGGGCACATGGGCAGACGCAGATGTACCGAAGCAAACAAACATGGAGCTACACTGCAACGTTTGTGCCAGGTAGGCGAAACAAGCGTGTAAATCAGCAACATCACTGTTCACAGAACTGAACATCTAACACTGCTGTTCACAACTGCTGCACTCACACTTACAGATGTGCCAAAGCTAAATTAACTTTTCAAAGCCCCAATCTTCAGCTGTCAATCACAACTCTAAAATCAGCCTAGGCATTATTTCCAGACCTATTCAATCTTAAAACTTTAGTTAACCAGGTTTCAAACTTTTTTATATAATGAATGGAAAATAAATCAATCATATAGCTGAGCGCTATTAAAACTCAAGGTTGTGCTCCATTCACGAAGGCCATTGCAAACTGTTGTCCAATGCAAAGATTTGTGAAAAACACCAAGACAGCAAACTTAAAACAAGCCAAGGTCAGAGTCATTTTTCCAGACTGTTTCCCGTAACAACAACGGTTGCCACAACCTTGACGCTATTCTGCCATTTCCACTGCTTTAATAGCAAAACCGTTTAAATCCTGACAATGGAGCAGGCCTTACAGTTGCTGAAAATAAGCAAGGCTTTTAATCGTTGCTTTTTTTTCTTAATTAAAACAAAACAGTCACTCCAGAACAACTGACTACATGTCTTTCTTATGCTCCAACTCAATGAGGTATATCCCTCTCATTCTCATGGTAACAGCTTATATCACTGCCTCTAGGAGCTTAAATCTGTCCAAACAGCTTCCTGCACAAACTCAAAGCTAAACAATAACAAATCTTTAAAACAGAGGTCAGTCAAAGGGGATTACACATAAACCACGCAACTTCACAGATCTTCCACAGAGAGCCCAACTTTTTTTAACACAGGACCTAGCAGAACAGAAGGGAATTCCACACAGCTGAGGAGCTAGAGATCGATCGCGGATTCACGCTGACAAGGCTGACAACTGCACTCAGACAACATGGAATAGGGCATCTCCAGTGCTTACGTCCTGCTACAGCAGTAAAGAACGTCACGCACCATCTACTGATAAAAACAGGGCCTGAAGCTCCGACAACAAGTTAGCTGCACAGGGGTCATAGCACAGCAAGGGGACAAAGAAATGTGCTTGAAAAAAAACGCAAACACCACACAAATAGTGCAATAGGAGGGATATGACCGGCAACTGAAAGTCAAGGTCCAATGGTATAACATTATGGTCAGCACCTTGCATAGAAGGTCAAATTTCAAGCAACATTGAATTTCGTGGTGTGGATGAAGGATTGCAAAAAATCTTACCTGCAAATCTATCTTTAGCCATTTATTATGGAACCTCAACTGGGCATCCAGGCAGAAGGATGGAGAAGGCATCTTTCCTTCTTGTCTCCTGGCTGCAACAGCAGCCTAATTTACACACACACACACACACACACACACACACACACACACAGCAAGAGAGATACACAACGGTATTATGGGATATACAGAGTGCAATTTCCAAGCCATCCGTGGACAAATAATGATCACCGGTCTCTCTTTGTGCTTTCCAACCTCGCGTTAACTGTTCTTGCGACAGGCAGCAAAGACTACCTTCAGTACGTGTTATTCCCACAAAATCTTAGAAATAACAACTACTGTGGCATAATGGAAAAATGATCATCATTGCTTATATACACCATATATAAAATATGGTAAACACAGCACTGCAATTCAAGGAAGATTACCATATTTGAGCCAGTATTTTCTGCACAGCTGCCTTGTTTCGTCACAGCGTTGTTAATAGCCGCACCTCGTGTTTTTATAACAATGCCAACCGGTCTGCGTTTGTGTGGCATTAAAACGTGAAACTTAATCTGCTTTTTCAATCAATCCAGCTGTGCTCCTAGTCTTTTTAAATGGGGATCCCCGCCTAGCCGTACCACACATCCCATTCACAAAACGTCCTTGCACCCCTAGACCTACCCAGCAACTAACAGACTGACATTTATATCTGTTTTCATGTATTACAGCCACAGAACTGTTGGAGGATGGACATTTCTGGTTAGAGATGCGCCTCGGCTGTTGGCCATCCCCAACGGAATCCGACATGGCTGTCAAGCAAAATAATTTAATAATTGCAGATATGGGTGTTGGCGTTTGTGATGCGAGGCACTACACGATTAATCGGAAACACACGCATTTTCTAACTTTAAGATCCTTGGGATTACAGCCGTGCATTGCCGGTGGGTGACCCGGTGGCCCTGTGTTGACATTTTGTGTAGCTTTGCTGGACTCAGCCCGTGGTTAGCTACCTACCAAAATGTGCACTGTACACAGGTCACGTTTCCTTAAAATCTCCGATAACCTTCACGCTCGCCGCTCTTGGAGAAAAAATA
Source organism: Chitala chitala (assembly GCA_025773905.1). Classification (NCBI taxonomy): domain Eukaryota; kingdom Metazoa; phylum Chordata; class Actinopteri; order Osteoglossiformes; family Notopteridae; genus Chitala; species Chitala chitala. The sequence goes on from JABJVR010000063.1 coordinate 893,973, forward strand.
TATAACCAGCCCCAATAACATCCTCATTATTATGGGTGGCAAAATACTATTTTTTTTTTCTTCTTCTTACCAGCTTGCTTCGGCTTATCCTATTTACGTCTCCTCAGCCCAGTTATCAGGTCTGCAGCACCCTAAGCCTATCCATGTTGGATGATGAGTGACAGCCCAACAAACCAATCGGGCTTAAAATTGGAAGGCAACCGCTGTAGGATCTTGTTCAGTGGGCGGGACAATGGCTTCACAATATAGATAGGTTGACACAACACAGGGTGTGAGCACATGTTTAAAGAGACAGCGAATATATTATAAAGCAACCAGAGCAGTGACTTTACATATGTTAAAATACTGGAAATTTCTTTTGTCTCATTGAAGTGTGCATGCAGGAACCTTTATCTGAGGATGAGATATCTATGGAAATGCGCTGTACATTATTTCTCTCTCTTTAAGATTAAGATAATCATGTAGTCCAAGTAGTTATGGTTACGCAAAAGACTTCGTGAAGTATTGCACTTTTAGTTCTATAAAGCAGGACAGGGTATATTAAAATGTAGAAATAGATCCCATTCTAAATGTGTGGATCAATATGGCAACACTAATTATAGCTGGTCCAAGCAACATAATTAATGTGTGTGTGTATGTGTGTGTCGTTAAAAACTGGTAATTACGTGCCAAAACGCATAGATAAGAAAAACGAAAAATATAAATGCAGTAAAGTTGGTAAAGGTCAGGCCGTCGCATGCTCACAGTCAGGCCGTCGCATGCTCTTCGTTTTTAATATTTCATGGGAAAAAATAAAGCCTGTATTTAATTCATAAAACTAAGCAATAAGACACACGTCTACAAAGACAATGGAGAGAGTTTGGGGGGACACCAGAATGTAACAAGGATAAATAAATAAATATACACCTAAACCCAAATGGAGTTTTTGCAAAGCCATGAAACGGAGTGGAGTTCAGACCACTTTATGCCGGGCGGCAATAGATGGCGCGCCAGAAGCTTTCGGATGGGCGAAAATCTTCCGGTCAGCAGCGTGTGTGGATGTTACAGCTCGGTGGGATCGTTTAATTATTCAGATCTACCGTTTTTATCTCAACGATACAGGGTGGTTTCTCGTGCGTATTGTAACAGACGCATTACTTCTCTAATTACATATAAAAAGTTAAAATGATTGCAGAATGGGACGAAACTTCCTCCGTCGCTGTCGGTGTAGGGATTGCCATAGTGTCCAGTTTCATAAATGGTTCTACATTTGTACTACAAAAAAAGGGGATTTTGCGAGCTCAGAAACGAGGTATCGGGAATAAAGGCAACTGACTAAATCAGTTCGTTTCATTATTTGCTTTTGTATGAATATCAAATTTGTGTTTCTAATTGCAGTATTGTACATTTTAGTTCACGGTTAGTTGTACACGTTTCGCGGTTACATTGCCATTTCAGATTTACACTGATGCTGTATTTATGTCTGGAGGCAGAAAAGTGGTAAATGTCATTTTCCTGCCTTTTCCAGGAGATTCCTATTTGACAGATCCTGTCTGGTGGAGCGGTACAATAGCTAGTAAGTACCAAGCTCCAACCTGATGGAAATGTTCGTATTTTTTCTACTACTTTAAAGACAACGACAGAGTCAAACACATAGCCGAGTCACCGTTAAACAATAAAACGAGTTTTAGGTGTGCGAAAACGTGCCAAGCGACAGAGTTGAATATTTGTAATTTTCTAAGCGAAAATTTATCCTGACAGTGATTGTGGGTCAGATTGGTAATTTCATGGCCTACAACGCTGCACCCGCTGTGCTGGTTACACCCTTAGGAGCCCTCGGTGTGCTGTTTGGGTAAGTTATTTTCAGAGATGCAACCGACTTCTGTACACACGAGTATAATAAATGATGTATATGCAAAAGTCAGTGTGCCTGCCATAGTGTTGCCATAGCGATGTGTGTCTGCCGCCAATATAGTTACAGTGTCGTAAACGTAACCACTATTCCTTGTGATACAAGGGCTCTGCTGGCCTCCCGTGTCCTGCAAGAGCACCTGAATGTTCTGGGGAAGCTGGGCAGCATTCTGTGCTGTGCGGGGTCAGTGGTGCTCCTCATTCATGCCCCACAGTCTGAAAATGTCAGCTCCAGCGCGGAGCTGCAAGACAGACTTACAGACCCGGGTATGTATGATTCCCATTTAATTTGCTGGTGATATTGTTTGAGTCACCTCTTGTGATATTTGTAATACATTACTCTTTGCACATTTGTGGCACATGGTTAGAGTGCTAATAGCTAGATGCTGTCATTTCCTTTCTTGCAGTGTTGCTGCTCTACGTTGCTTTGGTTCTGCTGTCTCTAGTGGTGCTGATCGTGTGGCTGGCACCGGCATATGGCTCCTCTAACATCATGGTCTATGTGTCCATCTGCTCACTGTTGGGTAGTTTCACGGTTCCCAGCAGCAAGGGGCTTGGCCTCGTAGCTACAGATGCCCTTGGCATGCGCCGCACCTCCACTGGGATGGGCGGCCTCTTCCTGGGTCTGCTGGCAGCCCTTGTCATCAGCATCCTCGTTCAGTTTGCGTACATCAACAAGGCTCTCGAGAGCTTTAGCTCCAGCATGTTTGAAGCCATATATTATGTAACGTTCACCTCCTGTGTCATCCTGGCCTCTGCTGTCTTCTTCAAGGAGTGGACAGCACTGGGGCTGGTGGACTGCCTGGGTTTGCTGTGCGGCCTGAGCACCGTGTTTGTAGGTGTCTTCCTGCTCCGCATCTCCCAGGAGACGTTGCTCACCTGGAACCCAGGCAACGTCCCTGGCAAGGAGGACTGATTTCCACAGCATTTCACAAAAATTTTAATGTATTCATTTGTTTCTGCACTTTCCTGGTTGTCAAATATTTAATTTCTAAAATATTTATAATTTTAAAATGATCAGTTATTATAAAGATCATGCTTTATAAGCAACTGATAAAATTAGTCTAGGTCAGGGGTCGCCAACCTGTGGCTCTGGAGCTGCATGCTGCTCTTCCATCCCTCTGCAGTAGCTTCCCTGTAGTGGGAGAGGAGGGACCAAAATTGGCTCTTTTGGCAGTAGAGGTCGCAGACCCCTGGTCTAGTGAGTATTGTACTGAGTGGTGCTTTATATATAATGTTCTAACATTCGTGCCAAAACTAAAAAGTCTCACACTGGCGAGGTTTGTCCTGCCAAAGCTTCTCATTCCAAGAAAGTGTTTGCAGACAACCGATACACCTAAGTGTATGTGGTCAGGTCACTCACATGAGCTAACAAACACAAACCTGTTTCACTGCATTCATTACTGTGTTCAGATATGCATGTGGTTGTGCGTGATGTCTGCTCTGATTTGCTGAGTGTGAATTTGCCACGTTTTTCCCTCCCAGTGTCTACCTGTGGGACATGTAAAAAGCAACTTGCTGGTCATACTTACAAGTGCAAACAAATTGAAAAATACACCATTGTATGCTGAGGCATGTGTTGGACATGTGACTGAATTGGTTACACCAGAATAACGTGGATACTTAGCGTAGTGTATTTCCACATCAGCAACACACACTGGATTGTGTTTTTTGACTAAAGATATTTCTGTGAGCTTCAGGTAATATAAAATCCTACATTTCAACCTTATTTGAAACCCTGTCAAACCATTACAAAAGACCACAGATGTCTTACTCCAAAACCACGTCAAGGCATTTGTGACACCATGAGGAAATGTCTTTGTTTTCATAGTAGAAGTCATCCCATCTCTGTTAAAAAGGGGAATTTGTGGATTTATTTCTTGACGACGTACCAGAGGCGTATCAGAAAACTTTCATGCTCACTCAAAATGACAGCAAAGACCTTTCTGGTAAGTTTCTTTAAAATCCATCCATGTTACGGTACAGATAAGGAATATGTATAGAATGTATAGATAAATTACAGTCTATACACTATTTGGTTGTATTTAAACAGTTAAGTTGATTGTTGGGGAGGTGGGATCTGAGATGTTAAATTTGCCCCTTCCTGACACCTCTACATTAGACTGTTAAAAAGCAGCACATGATGTTATCTGTCAGACGGCAAGTAGGACATAATGAAATGTGATTGTCTCGCCCTGTACTTTATTTCTTTAACATATCACCTGCAGTGGATCTAATGAGTGTATGCTCCCTTAACGAAATTACAGAGTTTTGTGATGTAAAGCCAGAAATCAAATTACTGTTGGGCTTTTTAATTAATTTTTTTATTTTATGTGACCATGCAACCAGCAACATTCAAGAGCAAAAATAAGTATATAATCAGTATGGAAAACAGATATTAAATACCTACAACTGGCTCCAACGTATTAAACACTATGGAAGCATCTTTTGCCTTTCATGTAAGAGCTGCACATTACCTGGTGATCTCTGCTCACATTTAACCAAAGGTGTTGCAACACTGACATACACCAGGACAGGACAGAACATTGTATGTTCATTTAAATTCCTTTACCAATGTTATTTCTTCAATGTTTCAATTTTAACTCCTTTCAATTTTTGTTTTCATTGTTTTAATTTCTTTAAACTTTCTATGTCTTTGTTTATTTTCTCCTGTAAAGCACTTTGAATTGCCTTGTACCTGATTTGTGCCATACAAGTAAAACTGCCTTAGTTTCCCAGCATTGGGAAGGCAAGCTATTTAAAATTGTGTTCAGCTTAGGTACTAAGGAGCCCATGATGGAAGGCAAAAACAAACGTGCTTCTTCTGCGCACAGGAACATGAGCCGATGTTTGTCTGTTAAGGAAGTTTTGGATTACAAGCATGCGTCTCTAGCCCCTGCATTATTACTGAGCACTAAAGGAGTGTAATATTCATGTACGACTTCATGTATAGGGACCACCCTGGGAATTACAATCACGAAAATTAGAGTGTAAAGCATTCCTCCAAGATTATGTCTGATATGCTGTGGGTCCATTCAGTCCAGTACTTTCGTCAAACACCTGTGTAGTGGGGTATCGGCACGGCAGTGCTCCAGTTTCACATGGCACCTGTTATCAATAGGACAAAGGTGCATCTTTGCAGTCACTCTAATTTAGAGTGCTGTTCTCTGTCAGGAGGGAAGCTCAAATTGCATTTCAGAGAACAGGATATTCTGATTTAATTATTCCTAGCACGACACACACACACACACACACACACACACATATATATATATATATATATATATATATATATATATATATATATAAAAAACAATTGTTCAAAATTGCTTCTTTTTTTTTAAATCCAAAAAAAAAAATTGCTGACTACTCTGTATCTGATCTCGTTGCTCCAAATGTCTTTTTCATTTTAAGTTTTAAAAACTTAATATGCTGAGAAGTTGTTAATGCTGTAACTATTTTCTGACACATTTTCATGTTTTAAATCTGTTTACCATGACTGTTCACTGCTGAGAGGTAAGACAGTTGACCTACAGACGCTGAGTGACAAAGTCATTAATCTGTGTTATAGATTGACACCCAAAGGTGTTGATGACCCCTCCAACTGGTTTAGAGTCTGCTGACTAGCCTTTAGCATTTTTCTTATTATAGCATTCATACCCAATCAGCCTGCACAAAACCATGAAAAGCTATGATAAAGATCACTGCTGATAAACTTGTGTATTATCATCTGTTTTCTCAGTGCATGTCAATGCTGGAGTGATATGCGGACCCTATTTCTAACTTGTAAACTCGTTTTATCACTCTGCTGAGCACAACATTAATGTTTGAATGTTGTTACATTTTCAACGATTCAAAACAGACAAAAAATTAAATTGTTTACCAGTTGGTGATATGTCTTGAGATTATTTATCACAGACTGTTTGAACAGAACATGGAAACACTCTAACATTCACTGCTGAAGAGGCCACTTTAGAAGAGTGTTAAAAGTGTAACACTTGGCAGTCCTTTTTGGTCACTACTGATGACAATTACAGCTAGCTTCCATGTGCTTGCCTTGTGGATTGTTTTAAAGTGATTATATACAGGGGCCTTGAATCAGGCCACCAAGGTTTAAAATGGTACACGTGTCAATTATTTAAAAGTATTTTATATGACTATTTGGCCACTTTCAATATTTTTAAATATCTGATATTGTTACTGTTTCAGTTCTGTCTCTTTTAGATTTGGGATCCGTACTTAGACCTGTACTGTTCTCTTCTCCCATTACATGTTTTATTAGGTAATATAATAAGGCCATAGCACTAAATGTGCTTTTCTGTCACACCTACTGATAATAATATATAATTATTAAAAAACCTGTAATAAAATAAAATACATTTTTTGTATCTCACCTAGCAATGTTGTACTTTGTGTACCTGTTTTTTTCCACAATGATGCTTGTTTTCTGTTGTTAAAGTGTGTATTAACAATACACTTTGGGAAAAAGTGTTTGACAAATTATTTAAATTTTAGAACTTTTCCCCACTTCTGATTGGGTTCATTTGGAATCCTCAGAAGAGTTTTGAAGTTTTGTAATTGATAAAAAAAACTAGTTTTTTTACCATAAACTACTGCAACCAGTAAAATAACAGTGTAGCAGAATATCTCCTTGTGATCTTTATAGTAGGAGTGCAGATGTTCCAGTTTCATAACTGGGTCTGGATTGCACCTTTAAAGCCTGTATGAGACACCATGTCCTGCCTGTCTCTACTGAAACCTTATATCTAACATATATTCAGAGAGAGGATGCTCACATCCCATTAATATAAACGAAGTTAGTAGCACATCAGTAACGTAATCTTAGCGTTTTGGTTCCCATACTAACTATCAGAAATACTCTAGGAATGTAATACAAAGTAAACAGGATGCAATTGTCACAATAAATTTAATTACAGATTAGATCTGGGAGTTTTAAACAAACTTTACTCTGAGAAATGAATTTGGGATTCCACGGAAGACTTGTGCTGGCTCTGTCTCATTCCCATGTACGGTGTCCTGTTGGTGGGCCATGTTAGCTTTGGCAGGAAGGACAGGGCTTATTGGCTGAAGAGAATGTGGTAATTAAAATTCCCACGTTCATTTAATGTTAAACCATTGACTGAAATACTTGGATGTGTCTAGTTTATTTTTGTCATTCCAGTAAATATTCATTAAAACATAACGAAATCCTCCTGTCTTCTGTTCATACAGCCTTGATTATGAATCCCCAAGTGAGCATAATACCAGTAAATATAGCTCCAGGAAGCAATAACTTCTGTTGCAAATTATGTGGCTGTTTACATAGCCAGCAAAGTAATCTATTTTCTATCAAAGATAAACGTTTTTAAAACTTACATTGTGCTGTAGTGGGAAAGTGGAAATTACTGATCCCCACAGGTTTGTGTGCCTTGTAAAACCATTCTTCTTCCCACTGCACCGTACAAACAGCTGCCAAACTTACAATTATGTTCGGGGCTGTCTGAGCACAGCGCCCTGACTTGTAGCCAACGATTCAGTTTTTCTCAGCCATCTCATGCATTACTGTTGAACGTGTTCGAAGCATCGTAGCTTATTGTTTTCAACCCAACTGCCATAAAAAAGAGTCTTTTTCAACAAATTCCTTAAGTTTAAAATAACATCAGACGTGACATTCTGATTCTGCTCACGTGTCACTTTCCGCTTCTCATGCACTGATAACTTATGACTTCATCTGGCCCGCCACAGGGGGAAACTGAGATTTGAAATTCTCTGGAAACTGCAATACTGCTCCAGACCTTTTCACTGATTGTCCTCAGGAAGATATGTATCAGCATGTGTGTCTATGGCACCTGAGTGTCAGGCCTGTGTCTTTATATCACAGTGGCATGTCAGGCTGATAAAACAGGATATACTGTACTTAAAGGACTGGGTGTTTGCTTGGTCCAATCAGAATTAGCTGACTAGTCCTGACATAACTATTCAATATGCTACATTGTTCTTGCCAAGCCGCTGTAATACGGTATGCCTGTTTACAATAGTACAGCAATATGGTAGATGGAGTGACAAAATGAAAGCAGTAACTGTATGTCTGTGATGGGCTGGCTCCCTGTCCAGGGAATCCTTGCCATGTGACCTAGGCATGGAATAGGCTCTAGGGCCCCACAACCCTGCACTAGATGGGTACATGGTGAATGGATGGATAGATGGTTGAGGTAAGTATGTAAAATATTTCTGGTCTATACATTTATGTAACATTTGTATGTTTTGTCTATTCTTAGACAAATGTACTATCTATGTATTATAATATATGGCTGACATGATTAGTAATTTGGAAATATAGTAAGAAGTAGACCTATACAAGTTTTGTCAGTGAAATGTTTGGTATTCTTACCCCTGGCTAATTGTGCAGTTAGTATGTGTGATGGAAAATGAGAGTCTGATGACCTAAGGTACTTGAGTTCATCTGTAATTGTTCACAGTTGTTTTTTGTTTAATTTGAGGTAATATATACAGAGACTGAGCACGTTTTGAGATCTTTGTTTTCTGCTTGAACTCTGCTTGGAGTTCATGGGTTTTGAAAAACCACTCTGTTACTGACAGAAAGGTTGAATTTAGTTTCTTTTCATGGTATTGTCTGTAACTGCTAGTTTTAATACCTTAAAGTTAGTGAGTTGACTGTGATATCTTCTGAGCTTATCTACATTATTTGTAGCACTGTCACTTTGTACTCATCACAAAAGCTAAACAAATTCAAGTAATTGAATTTTATATTTTCCTGAAAAACTTAAATTAAATTCTCATTATTGGGTACTTGTAATGTACATGCTTGTAAATACAAAGTGTTTTATTGTTATGAAAAATGCAAGTAGTGAAGTGTTAAATGCTTCAAGTACAATATTGCACTAAACCTTTCTGGGAATGGAGACCTTGCCTGCGTTTGTACAGTGGGCCGAGGTTATCCTGTGTATTTACACGCTTTTGTTCATAGCTCTGCAGGTTGACCTGTCAGCACCTCTGTCAGCCTGCCGTATAGTGGGTTCACACACAGGAACGTGTGTTTTCACTTTACCATGAACCAAGTGAGAAAATGCAAGCACCTAAAGGACTTCAGGTTCTTATTAAAATTGAAAAATAAACATAAATGGCTTGAGAGAGGAGTGGGTGCTGCTTGTAATTACTGCCATAAAGAAGCTACATTGGTGTTTCCTCAGGGTCAGACTGTGCTTCAAGATTTTCAGCAAAACAAGGTGGGCATGAACTACCCTGCATAGGGCATGCAGGTACATACACACACACACACGCAGACACATCTGCACACACACTCACACACACACACACACACACACACACACACACACGCAGACACATCTGCACACACACACACACACATGCAAACAGACACACACACACACACACACACACACACCTGCACTCATGCACACTTGCCACTCACACAGATGCAAACACAGACACAGACATAACTCATATGCACACACACACACACACACACACACACACACACACATGCACGCACACTGAAAGACACAAACACACACAGACACATAAACACTCACATTGACACAAACACTCACACATATCCTTGGATTCTAGGGACAACTCAGAGGACAAACAGTTAAAGAATGAGTATGTTGTATGTGTAAAATGGTAGTCCCCCCTGCCATCATATTCATTTTCAAGATAATTCTCTAAAAACTGAATATTGGGGGACTTGAATCCTAGTCCATCTGATGCAATGCAAGTACAGCCTAAATAGGACATCAGCCCAAAAAAGGTTAAATTCATTTTACAGCTTTCTTGATTGCTAACACCCTGTTACTGCATGCTATTCCCAATACTAAAACCACAAATGTGTCTTTCCCAAGACATTGGAGCAAAACTGTATATGTGGATGAGGCAGAATTTAGCTTCAGCAGAAGTCAGTGTCCTAGGAGGAACATCATTGGACAACATGCCATTGTGGATGTTCCTGGTCCGCATGGGGGAAACATAACCATCTGTGTTGCTATCAGCATGCATGGGGTTCTCCATCACGGTGTAACACTTGGTCCACATAACACAGTTCATCTTGTTTTTTTTTGATGCTCTTCATAACATTCTCATTCAACCCAATGAAGGAGACCATGTGGTCAACAGCAGCTGATTCATCACACTGTAGTCTGGGACAATGTCAGGTTCCATCATGCAGCAGTTCTTCAACCTTGGTTCCAGACCCATCCATATTTTTCTACTTTATATCTTCTACCACATTCACCATTTCTGAACCCAAAAGAAGAATTTTTTCACCTTAGTGTTGGAAGGTATACAACCGCAAGCCTTACCGGCAAATAACTCTACTGCAAGCAATGGAAGACACTTGTGGTAACATTAGAGTAGAGGATTGCCAGGCCTGGATGAGGCAGTCGAAACATTTCCTGTGATGTTGATGAAAATTTGTGGCCGATCAGAAACAAAAGGCGTGATCCAGACTAGTGGCTTTTCCTTACTTTTTTGTGTGTGTGTGTGTGTGTGTGTGTGTGTGTTATTTCCTTTGTACTTTTTTGACTATTTGATTCCTAGTGTAAGTGTTACTATATTTATAGTATTGCATTACAATTGATGTATACCAACTCATTCAGGAATGTGTACCGTATGCTATTATCATTGTGTTTTTTTATTGTTGTATTGGTGGTGAAAAATGTGAATAAACAAATTCATGATGTGCAATTTATGTGATGCTTCTAGTCAGTTTACTTCAAGCCAGGATTACAGGCCTACTTTGATAACTGTTCCAGATTTTTCATTGCTTTTGCTGAGCGTGGCCATGCACGGCCTGCTCAGTCTGTCCCATGTGATGAGTGTGTGGGCTATTTTGATGTGAATGTCACATTTTGAAGAGAGTGTTCATGGTTTTGAAACAAGTGTTTCATTTTGCTCGCAATACATGCAGATTTGCTGAATATGTGCACAGTTTAGAGAAATGTGCAGAAGCATTGTGGCCTTTTTATTTATGGAAATGTGTCTAAGCAATTGAGAAAAAAAGTGTATTGTGTTTATTATGCAGCTCTTTCATTAATGCATTTACCTACTGGCAGGATGAGACACTTCCCTCTGTTTCTGAAGTGAAGCTTTTTACCACAGCCTGACTAACAGTCTTCAGTCAGGCGGAGACTTTTACAACAACGGCTAAATGAATTGTGTCTGTTATAGAGAGCGTTACATTGACTAAGCTTCCCTGTGGGACTATGGCTAATTCCATTTTAGAGAGTGTTTCGTGCCACACTGAAAAGTGGCATTTCAGTAAGCATGGTGTTAAGCCACTCAAGTGGAACCAGGATTTTCAGCTTGCCCAACACCATGCATCTATTCAGACCAAGAGAAACATTTAATGTGCAATTAAGTCAGCATGAGCTATGGAGAACAGACGTGATGAAGTTTGGCTTTTTTTCCCTCATTTTCTCCTTCTAACACCTATGACATTGATATTCAGAAAACACCATCTGATGTGGCAAATGAATTAGCACTTATTGGACGTGATAGGTTGCGTGGCGTGCAGTGTGCTGTCAGCTGTTACATGTGCACTTACAGGAGCATCACGGGGTTTTTCTTATTTCAAAGAGAACACAATATATATCTGAACAGTGTTTACCGTGGCCTTTTCAAGGCCTCGTTAAACCGCAGTTCAGCATGTGATACACGTATGCTTTTCTCATGTGTTTCTTGTGCTGCACAAGAATGAAAGTATGATGCAGGTGAAAGGAAGACGTGGTTATTTGCATGGGAAGAGCCAAGCCCAGCTCTAGCTCACGTTGACTTTTGCTTGTTAGAGTCTCCTGCGTGGCTAAAGCATCACCTTTTTTCTCACTAAGAGGACGTGCTCAGGTTCAGATTTGTCTACATGAGGGCTGTGTGATGTGTTGGTTTTCTTTCTGCTCACTTCTCCTCATGTCACGTCCAGCCATTAGCAGTCACCAGCCATGGCTCGTTTTCACCCTGATTTTACAAACTGTCGTGGAAATTTTATAAAGTTTAAAAAACACGTGTACAGAACAGCACTTTGTGGAGTATTAAGCCTCATGTAAAATATTGAGCATTCTGCTAACCTGTCTTGGGCTCTTCTCCCTTTTCATGTCTCCCAATTCCCAGGACCTGGCCATTCCCTTTGTCTTCTCCTCCCGAGTCTACATTGAGGATGGACCCTCCAGGAATCCAGACCCTCGCATGTTTCTCAGATCACGATTCCTGAACTGCACTCTAATTACCTTTGTTGTGTCCTGCATAAATTCCACTCTGCACAAGGGGATCCAGCCTCGCCGTGTTTTGCTTTCGCATTACATCATCCAGTTGGTCTGAAAGTATCATTTGAACTTCTGAGTTAGTAAAATGGTGCTTCTATAGAGTTCAGTAATCATGACACAGGACCATAATAAATGTTTTTTAATTGTGAAAAAACACAAAGCTATTAGTCAGGCAGCATGAGCAGAAATCTGCATGTATGTGGCCTTCAGCAGATTTGGACAATTCAGCTTCTTTAAGACATGTTTTGGGCCTATTCATCTGGACACAGATCTGTCACTTTTGTCTGATCTGTGATTTTCCTGAAAAGTGTTTGCAGGGGTTTCAGGGAACAACATCAGAGGCCATGTTGTTTTATGCTATTTTTAAGAGGGACTCCTTCATGTACAAAGCTTTTCCTAAGGTCTAAAGTTCACATACAGAACCTAACCCTCTCCATCCCACTGTCATGCAGAAAGCATCATTTAAAGTCATTATTTCATTTCACTTTGATCTGAGCTCATGAGAGTTTTGGAAATATGAAAGGCAATATTATTAAAATCACATGACCAACCAACCTTCTACCAGCCTTCATTATCATATCTGTTTATATCGTTGTAAAATGTTTTTTGTTTTTTTTCTAATTTAAGATTTTTTTTTTCAAATTTAATGAATTTCACATTTATATTGGACTACAGTAAATTCCGCATTCAGTTGTAATAATCTGCCTTTGACAATAAACAGATAAGAACCTCAAAAGAGTTTTTTTTTTTTTTTTTTTTTTCTAAAAAAACCCCTAAAATTTAAGAATTTTCATTTAAGCTTTTATAAAAAGAATGTTTGCTTGACGGGAAAATAACAATGTACTTATGATCTATTCTGTAAGTGAATTATAACTGTCTGTACAGCCCAGTGAAACTGGGTGAAAAGCCACAAGGTGAACAGATAAGGGGTATGGGAATGTGAAAGCCAGGAAAGGTGGCCTTTCTGTCTAGCAACAGTCATGGAAAAGAACAGGGTGGGGCTGGATGACTATAAAAGTCCAGTGTATTGTTAACTCGGGGCTTCTGCCCTCGGTGTTAATTCGTGGTTTCGATAGGGGAGGAAGCCTCTCTACGCAGAAAAAATAAACTCTTACTAATTCATAACTTTTGTGTGTATCCTTGTCTCAACCACTTTATTAAATTTCCACGAGTTTGTAAGATCAGGAATGTAAGCCTTACACTAAAGTATAAGAGGATGTATTTTATGTTCATGTTTATGATAAAACACTGCTTAGAACTCACAAAAGGAAGAAGCATCCACAGACAATGTAGACTTAAAGGATCTGGCATATTTATCTCCATAACACTTCTTTTCATTTATATTGTAGCTGAAATACAGAAGGTCCATGCAAGGCAGCCTATCTATCCATCGACTTCTCCTTTGCTGGGCCATGGGTGTTCAGGAGCTTGGTCAGGCAGCTGAGGGAGAAGGCAGGTACACCCTGGGCACGGAGGCAGTTTGATCACATGACATCCTGTCTACGAGACACATGCATCGCCGCTCGGCCACCATGTTTAACAAATGCTCACTAGGACCAACACTGCTAAGTGCTGAAGTGAGACGAGTCAGCAGCATTCAGTATTAAGCACGTTAGCTTAAAACAATATAATATTTAAATATATATTTTAAAATGTTTACTTATACTTCGGGTTGACAAAAAAATAAAATCGGTGTAGACAATGGATTTTTTTTAAATAAATGTAAATCTGTGATAGCATGATATTCTACCCAAAGAGAACCTTTTCCCTTTGTTAGGCTCTACAGTCTCTGAAAGCTTGATTTGGACCACAGTTTGAAAAAATACATTAATCAATAAAAGGCAGACAGCAAATTATGAGTTTTAAACAATTATCTAATGTGTCTGGGCATGGTAATAAAAAATCTGAATAGCTCAGACATCACTGTGAACATTATAAATACACACACGCATACACACACACTCACACTTTAATATTTACTGGTATATAAAGATTTCTTAATTTTCCCAATGTCACATTTCCATTCGAATATCCCTGTACAGTACTTCTCTATATATCTTTTTTACTTTATATAACATCAAGTTTTTTCCCCGTTTTCTGTGATGATGTGTTACGTTACAATGTACTGGGTTAGGCTACACTTGTGTATTCACCATGTCAATGAGCCACAAAGCCAAGATGGTTTATATGTTGTTCCTAAGTCTGCCTTCTCCAGAGGAGGTCACTGTCCTTCTCCAGATGAGGTCACTGTTAGCAGGATTCAGTGAGGCGCCTTACTTTAAAGGAGGGCTGTGTTTTTTACACTACACGTTTGTGTGTAGCTAACAGCTTCCACGAGGAATGTAAACTTCATTTGTCTGATATGATTTCATCACATTCAGTCTTACTTTGACAGCATAAAACTGACCGAGTCCAATGTAAAAGTGCCTTCTGCTTCACTGTTTGTTTCAGTTGGAGGGATATTAGACTGAAAATCCAAACCAATAATAACAAGGATTGTGAGGGAAGGACTGTGGCCTGCATTAATTTCCACACATCTGATCTGCAGGAATATTAGAGGACTCATGTAATACTACAAACTATACGTTTTATTTGAACATCTTTCATGCCTTCTCGGTTTCACTGTTTTATTGTCCAATGAGGTCACTCAACTATGCTGCTTTTGAACCAGAACAATGCTGATTCTTAATGCATGCTGCAGCAGTGCATACTTAAAAATGACAATTTTCAATGAATCTATTTCTCATTTTCCTAGAAAACCACAAAACTATGAAATTACATAAAAGTTTCAGTTTAAAATTGAAACGGATCACACTTCACGTTATCAGAACAACATTTAAATTGCTGTTGTAACTGCATACAAGACTTTTCTACTGACCTTATGTTTCGTATGGCATTTTATGCGTTTGATCATCTTAACTAGTTTATCTGCTTCTGTTCCCTAGGTATATTTTACAGCTAGACATATTCGCACGAACGCGGGCACCCCCCATTGTGGCCAGGCCTGCAGTGTCCCACCGCCTGCATTAACTCCCCAATTCACATCGACCTAATCACTAATTAAAACCAAGCCGTAGTGGCTCCAAAAACGCAGCATTATTACGGGAACATTTCTATGCTAGGATTATTTAGTCCGTCAATTAAAACATCATTTTTTTTCCACAAAAAAAAAAAACGATAAAAGGAAACATGTTTCCATTGGCTGCACTTGAATTATTGTTTTGCAGCTTGGGGGTTGTATTAAAATCGGAGCGTAATTGGGATCAGATTATTATAATCAGGTACTGGAATAGTAATTGTGGGGTTTTAATCGTTTAAGGTGCTTGAGAAACCCTATAGAAAATACCTGCACACATTCAAACTTTATGATGTCGATAAAATTAATTAACGGGTTTGTGGCTCTCTCACTCTCAGGATAATGCGGTAAAACGGATATATGTAACATACACAGTGGTCACACTGTTTTTCCTTTTCATATCGCTTTACAATAGAGTTTAAGTGCCTAGTCTCGCTGTAGCCTGATGGCTGTAATTAAATGCATGAACTGTTGCGCAAATGTTTTCTCCAGTTTGTTATTGGTGCTGTGTTTTTTCCCTCCTCTCATCTGTTTAACAGGTGCATATATACACCCATTAAAATTCCATAGTGCAATTTTCCCTGTCACAGCTGCCTCCCGTCAAACCGATGCATGGGCAGCAGCGGTCCAGTGAAGCGTCCCTAATGCATCCCGAGCACACTCCGACGGTCCGACGGATGATCACTCTAATTAGGAGGCAGGGGATCCGCGCCGAGGTGACACGCTAGGTGAGAGAAACCTGCAGCTGTGCTCTGGTACGAGCAGAGCACGGAGCAGAGGTTGACTGCGTCTCTGAGATAATTATCTGCGAGTCCTGCTTCAAGGTAAACATTTTTAATTGGGTTAACTTCAAGGGCCATTGCTGATGTACCTGGGAATGGAGCAGAGCCGTGACAGAGATCACAGGAAAGAATACGATAAACTGTGAAAAGCCATCCATGCTGTATTCTGTCATGATAGGTGTACCTTCTAGCTATGTATAACTGTATAGTATGGTTGGTAACTGTAAAGTGTTACTTTCAAAAATGTGCAAATGTATCATAATGTCTTCAGTTACCATGAAGGCCAAAGAAATCTCAGTAACATTATTCACTTTCTGAGAAAGAGCAGTTGAATAATTTTAATAATAATCTATATAATGGGGAAAAAAGTGAAAATCATATGGAAGAGATTGCATTGTCTGTCCTCTCTGAAAAGGAATACGTTCATCTCATTAAGACAAAGATGACAGCTGATTACAGTGTTCAATTCAGGAGTCAAATATAAAATATTCTATTATGAGGCTAATTAATTTTCTCACAAAATGGCAAATGTGCAACCTTGTCAGGTGGAGTGTACTGTGTTGGCCTTTTGTCAAACGTCGAAGGTGGAGATTTGATCTCTTCTAATGGTTCTGCAGGAAAGGGTAATTACACCATGGTCAAAGCTAATTTGCTTTCTGCCCGATGAACTGTTGTATTTTATTGGATGGTGACATTTTAAAGTAATTATGGCCCTGTTGACCTCAGATGATTCCAGTCCTAGGCCTGTCTCTAGCTTTTTGTCCCAACCGTGTCTGGCAGCTGACATGGTAACAAGGGAGTGATGTTCATGACGGACGCTGGACAGCACAGTTACAAAGGTGGCATAGCAAGGTTCATTTTTTACTGAAGAGTGTGATTTTTTTTTTTTTGTTGCCTGGGTCATAGCCGATGCAGCACAGGACATTCTGTCTCACTCCAACTTCAAGTAGAGACCTGGCAGTGAAGAATGGGTCAGCTGACATAATCGCAAAGACTTGTTTTCCTGCAGTGAGGCATGATGGGAGAGTGGCTACTGAACATCAGCAGCTACAGTAACTGTCTTGATTGTTTTAAAGTTTCCAAGCTTTGAATCCTTACAGAGGTAAATGTGAATACATAGCATATATGGCATAAGGGGTTGTAAATTCTAAACGCTTGATGATGTTTCTGCATGTTGTCCATCTTAATTTTAGTGTATAAATTGTAGTTTTCATTTGCGTGTTGTAGTGACTTGGCATTGTTATCAGAAGGTTGTTTCTGAATGGAATTGTGTATGTCTTTTACACTGCACATCAACACGTAAATCTAGTTTTAATATTAATTTTGGTATACAGCACATTTCTGATTATTGCTAATATGACTGGAAAGCAAAGGTGTTTTGTGTCCTTTAGAGCGGACGGAAACTTCGGACATCTGGAATTCGCCTTGATGTTTATGCACGTTTTACAAGATTACACACCTTACACACTGCCAATTGCTTGTGCTACTGTAAATCTACATTATAATCTTGCTGCATAGATTGCATACTGTTTATTAATCACAAGTTTAATTTATCTGAGTGTGACAAGCCTTACCGTAGTATTTGCTAGAGAAAGGAAGAAAATGATTGTAGCAGTGTTTTACAGCTGCCAGACCTTAATCTGTTCTCCAATAGCAGTGGTACAAACAGTGTTACATGCAGGTACATGTCACTGAATGGGGTAATGGTAATATGATAATAGCAGCCGCAGCAGTGGTCTGTCACACCTGAAGAGCACACAAGCTAAGCGGAGAGTGTCTAGGAGGGGATGAAGGGAAATCACACTGATAACACTGATAGCACTGCTGTTTTGTTGCCCAGGGTGTTTACAGATGTTGTTCATGAATAGATTTATCAAACTGAGTGTGGGAGAGGGGAGGTAATTTTGCAGCCTTACACTCCGACCTGTTTGTTCCTGTCTGGCTGCTCATGTATTGATAAGGTATAATCACTTTCATTGATGTTCCTTTTCATATACTTCTACAAAAAATATAATTCCATCTGTGTTGTAGAAAATTACAGGCAAACTACAATTATGGGCAATTTCATGTTTTCCTTGAAATGCAGAAATCAATATGTTTTCATGAATCAGTCTTGGCTTTAAAAATCTTGTAGTTCTTTGTTTAAATTTATTTACAGTTTTATTTATCTCATCTTAGTCCTTTTTGTAAGCACCATTTGAAGAGTGAAAATATTTTGTGGAAACTTTAATGTCTTCAAAAATCAAACCTGGATTAGAAATGGAATTTTACACTCTGTAAATGTATGCAAATTATATGAGTATAAAACTGAACAAAACAAGACTAATAAAGTTCACAATTTATTTCACATTAATTCAATTATACATTAACTAATTAGACAAGTTGAGCTGTAGCCAATAAATAAGACCCTGAACTGATTCTGAATGCAGATTCTCAATAGTGCATTACCAGTTCCTAAACACAATGTGATCCCTAACTACAGTATGAGCAAACAGAAGAAGCTGTCATCATCCTCATCATCATCAAGCTATATGGACTAGTGTAGATATGGTCTGTCCACCAAATTATGAAAAAAGGTTTTACAGAACAACCTGAAGCTGAATGCCCAGAAGACAGTGGAGATGATCATAGACTTCAGGAAAGTCTCACCCTCTGTCCC
>JABJVR010000063.1:912774-935083 GCA_025773905.1 Chitala chitala
ATATATATATATATATATATATATATATATATATATATTTACAACGTATGTTTGTTACCTAAAACAAAAGAGTAATTTTTATTTACAGTATGCCAGTATCCCAAATAAACGTATGCAAGGAGTTAAAGTTTCAGGGCTGGACTCTCTCTCAGGGCTGATCTCTGTAGAGAAATTCCTAAGTGAGGTGTATCCATCTCCGTTGCGTCAAATGCAATAGGCTTCCCTGTGCAAACACACATCGCGCTCTTTGCACCGCGGCAATTGCCGCATCATTTATAGTCGAAACATCCCTTTTATCACACTCCAAGTGACGCAACGCGCGGTAACGAGCACGCCCACGCGCGTAGGTGACGCAGCGCGTTCCCGTCGGGGCAGCTGCGGGTCCCAGACGTGGATGGCACAGAAGATGTGAGGCTACCCGTGTGGCTCGGCACCCTCATACAAGCCCCGACGAACTTACGAGCAGGTATTTGATGCCGCGCCGCTAAAGTGAGTGGAGTCCATGTTTGTGGGGCGGCCGCGGTGACTTTAGCTGGGGATCCTGGAGGGGATGCCGTGGCCGCCCGGCTAGCTGCTATGCTAACCGGCCGGACATTTACGACGCCTTCCCGTTTCTGGCTCTTCCTCCGAGGGCTCGTTTCAAGGCTGCTAATTCGCTAACTCCGCAGCCGGCTGGCTAGCTAGCTAGCAGGCTAACGACGGCGCGCGTGGCGCTCAAATGCAGCACGCGCGCACGCAGCAACCCGACTAAGTTTTAATTCGTGTAACCGTCGGAGTGCGACTGTTACGCCGCACAATTAGCGGCTGTCGCCCGTGAATTTGCCGAGGACGGAGTGAGATGTGGAGTCACACGTAATTAGCTGACCATCAAAAGCGTCTGTCCCCGTTCTTTAATTATTCCTTCATTTGTTCGGGCACAAATGCGAGTCGTCGTCTTTCGCTAGGTGTGTGTGTGTATATGGATTTAAGACCCCGCTATGGTGAACGTTAATGACTAGTGAACAGGCGATCAAGGTGACTGGCAGCGGTTTTGGTGTCTCTACTCAACTGATAAGGTCAAAATTTACCGTGGGAGTCCGATAAGCGTGACGTCATCGCTTCGTGTGTTCGGTCGGTGTTAAGGTTTCGTTTCCTGTTTACGTTTTGCATGGTGATTGAGCCTCCGGGCATGAGCGGACCAGGGACAGGTACTTCCTGAAATGTTGACTCATGGGAGTAGTGTGAACAAGGCTTGGTCAACAGAGCAGCGGACAGTGTCGAGTATGGCTGAGAGCTTGGCAAAAGTAGACACCAGAAACGGGGCAAGCGGCGATGGAGGGGCAGGGTTGTAGAGGCAGTGGTGCAAAGGACCAGAGGGGTAAGGCATGATTAATACTTGGCACTTTCAAAGCCAGCTTTAAATTTCCTATTCTGTCTCACCACACCACAGAGAAGTCATACACTAAAACGGGTGTTTATGTAGTGTTTCTGACACATTTTTTCCTCTGCTTCTCAGGGTTTTCTGTTGGCCAGGCCTACAACGGCTCTGGTCTACAGTTTCTTGGTGAGGCTTTCAATGTGACAGGCTTTAACAGCACCACTCGAGTCAGTATGGCCCAGGACCGGGGCAAGTTTGACTTCTACATCGGGCTGGCACTGGCCATCAGCTCTAGCGTCTTCATTGGGGGCAGCTTCATCTTGAAGAAGAAGGGTCTCCTCCGCCTGGCCAGGAAAGGCTCCATGAGAGCAGGTACAGCTGTTCCATGACTTTTACAACAGACCTCCACAGTATGTGCTGAAGATTGTGTGCGAGATCATTTTAGAAGTACATCAGCAAAGCACTTGAGGTACTGAACGTACATGGTACAACAACAAGGTCTTTTTGTGCTGGTATTCTTATCAGATTTGGATGACGTCAGCATTCCACCGTTCGGGCAGAATGTAGAACTCACGGTTCTTACGCTGCCTTTCATACTAAAGGCATGGGGAAAATGACACAGCCCATGTGTGTGATGGCTATCTGTGATCCATAAATATTTATCTACACTATAAACTGTTAAAGTACCATGCCAGTTTGTA
Organism: Chitala chitala; assembly: GCA_025773905.1. Classification (NCBI taxonomy): domain Eukaryota; kingdom Metazoa; phylum Chordata; class Actinopteri; order Osteoglossiformes; family Notopteridae; genus Chitala; species Chitala chitala. The sequence continues at coordinate 914,833 of JABJVR010000063.1, forward strand.
AACAGTCATACAGTAATGTGTATTTTAAGGTTTTCTCATTTTAAATGTTCTGGGAATCGGCGTGACCAGGTACAGCAGAGCTGTAACCAAATTCACGAGTCACTGCCCATAACCTCACCCTGTTGGGTTTCGCAGGCCAGGGCGGACATGCTTACCTCAAAGAGTGGCTTTGGTGGGCCGGCTTGTTGTCAAGTGAGTCACTCGTGTTCTTTTGACACACTTCACATTTGTTGCCAATCTGATGTCATGCTAGTACATGCAGGTGAAGGTGTGTGGCACGTGTGTGCGCTGCTGAATCGTGACGCCTACCTTGCGTTTGCTCTGCAGTGGGAATGGGAGAAGCTGCCAACTTTGCGGCTTACGCGTTTGCCCCGGCCACGCTCGTCACCCCGCTGGGAGCACTGAGCGTCCTTGTCAGGCAAGTAACTACATGTTCAGTGTAACTGTGTGACAGCTCAATACATACTGATTGTACTGGACCAGCAGGCTTTTAATGTTCTGCTTTGAAGCCAGCTCAGAAACACAAGTGTGTGTACTGTCTTTCTTTGTACAACTGCTAACAGGGTGTGGGATAGATGTAAAAATCAGTAGGTTAGCGTGGATTGTGCTCTGTCTGCTTATTGTAAGAGGTTGCTGTTGAGGTGACAGTAGCTGTTGTGGCCTCGCAGTGCCGTCCTGTCCTCCTACTTCCTGTCCGAGAGGCTAAACCTGCACGGGAAGCTGGGCTGTCTGCTCAGCATGCTGGGGTCCATTACCATGGTAATCCATGCCCCCCAGGAAGAGGAGATCGACAGCCTGGAGGACATGACTAACAAACTGGTTGATCCAGGTACAGGAGAAACGGCTCACGGTGCATTCCACTGAGAGGTAGTGGCCACAGCTGCAAACCAAAGCCTGGCCATCTCGGTTCTTTAAAGCTTTTGTATGACTTCAGCGTGTGGTCAGACTACCTTTACACGAGTTTCTTTAACCAGGCTAGGGAGAGCTTCCACAAATGATTCCTTTTCATTGTATCTGCAGGTTTTGTTGTGTTTGCAACCTTCGTGGTCATCATTGCGCTGATTCTCATCTTTATTGTGGGACCCCGGCACGGCCAGGTGAACATCCTGGTCTACATCACCATCTGCTCCGTGATCGGCTCGCTGTCGGTGTCCTGCGTGAAAGGCCTGGGCATCACCATCAAGGAGCTGTTTGCAGGAAAGCCTGTGTTCAGTAGGCCCCTGGCCTGGATCCTCCTGTTCAGCCTCATTGGCTGCGTGAGCACACAGATCAACTACCTGAACAAGGCCCTGGACATCTTCAATACGTCGTTGGTGACACCCATCTACTACGTGTTCTTCACCACGTCGGTGTTGACCTGCTCGGCCATCCTCTTCAGGGAGTGGGAGAGCATGGGCCCTGGAGATGTTATCGGCACCGTGAGTGGCTTCGCCACCATCATTGCCGGCATCTTCCTCCTCCATGCCTTCAAAGACGTCAACATCAGCCTGGCCAGCCTCGCAGTCTCCATACGCAAGGAGGAGCGGCCACAGGCAGCAGCCAACGGACTGGCGTCTCACGTGTCCTACGAACTGCTGGACAATAGCACGGCGATGGATGATGATGAGCGGGAAGTGGGTCTTCCGTTTGACAGCGTGTCCAGGAGAAACGGGACCACGGTTCCACTGTAGGGGACTGAACGGCCACACAAACACTCAGTTATTGTGGACTGTTGACATACAGAGTTGTGAAATTTTTTTTTTTTTTTTTAAATATTAAAATATCAGACGATCTTAAAATAGTGGACCACTGGATTGTACTGACGTCTCCATTTGCCTTGTGTGTGCTGACGTTTGACTACATGGGGGGATATCACTCATTGCCATGTAGCACTGTAAATATATATATATTTTTTTTTAATGACTTTCATATACTTTATGTACAGAGATCTGCATTTACATGCACTGAGTTCATTTCTACAGATTAAAAAAAAAAAAAAAAAAGCAACTGACTTTTTTTTTTTTTTTTTTTTTAAATCTATCATAAACGTGGTCCAGAGGGGAGGTTTCCCATTGATGGTAGAAGTAGCTTTCTGTGTATTTCTGAGTTGTCCAGTTAAGGGTAAAGGTTTTGAAATATTCATGTGGTTCTAATGTTTACATTCAACATGCCTACAGAAACTCCTTGATTAAATGTTTTATTGAATTCAATGAGATTACAATACTTCAGATAGAAAACAAGCAATAAATGGTTAACATGAAGGAAAACGGTTATTTCCCAGATTAATGTTCAGTTTTACAAAAAGTGGTATTTGATTATGACCATTAAAATATCTATTTGTAATCCAACTTTTACAATGTTCACTGCATAACCTTTAAATAATCATTTTATAAAAACCAGCATTTTTATTTGCTATCCCTTACCATGTTCCCCATATAAAAAAAGTATACTAGTAATCTAATAAGAAGTTAGTCATCATAATCCCTAATAGGCTACTATACCAGTTTAAGGCACAAAAGTTTACAAAAAAAAAAAAACCTGTTAGAGTGTTTTACAGCTGCTGGTGCATCAGCCTGTGTTGTTGCATGACACCAACACACCGGCCCCTGGAGGAGTCTAGAATAGGCCAACAGGCACCGAAGGCTGGTCCTGTGACGGACTGATTCGGATTGGACAGTCTTGACCCCAGTAACTCAGTTGCTGGCCAGAGATTGGTGTATTGGGGGCTGGAAGCAGCGCACATGCTCTACTGGCATGTTCTCCCCATCCCCCGACTTCAGGTACTTGTTCAGTATGGCAAAGATCTCGTCGTTCAGCACCTGGAATTTACGGATGCGATCCACCATCTTTTTGAGTGGCTGCAAAGCAGAAGGGAGAAGCACAGGAATAGAACGGGGATGACACGTCACGCGGGTATGAGCAGACGGGCACCGGGTGGAGGAAGCGCTTACCACACTCTTGATGATCTCGTCCTTGCCATCGTGTTTCTGCACCTTCAGCAGGTGGTAGCTGAAGTCGAGGATGTCGAAGCGCCTCTGCTGGCCCAGTAGGGTAATGATCATGCAGCCGGCCCAGTGCAGACCATCTCCGAAACACATCCTGCCAACAGACAGCCGCGGCACCGGTTAGAGCTACGGGCTCGTGCAAAACTTAACAGTGCAAGGGTTAAACTAAACGCACCCCGTATAACAAACATTAGCGCTAGTGACACAGTAAAGTAGGACAAACACTTGGTTTATAATTCCGTTTCCACGGCAGTAAGACGATGCGCACGCCGAACGGGCACCTCGGCACATTACTCACTCGACAGTGAATTCGTTGGTGCCCACGGGGATGCAGTAAACGAACTGCATGGCACTCCAGAGGCGGTGGAACTCGACACACTCGTCCACGTGCATCACACCATTACTAGGCAGAGGGCCACGCCAGATGGGGTCGTCCAGGAAGCCGCGCACGCGGCTCAGGATCACCTCGAACATGGACAGGCCGCAACAGAGACGCTCCTTTGTCAGAAGGTCCCCCTCTCTGGCTATCGCTATTTGCTGCACAGAACAAACAGTCATTTTCTAATGTGAGAGTAACATACCCAGGTGATCAAACATGGACCTTCAAGTGCAGGCAACACAAGACACTGGCACAAAACAGTAAAAAAGGCAAAGAAACTGATCTCCACTTCTTCAGTGTAAACCCTAACTGTGCACTTTAAGGTTCTCCTGACCGGAAGCAAAGCCAGTCTGGTGGAATCCCCTTTTGAGACTGATTTTATCAGAACCCAAGGTGAAGACCAACAAACAAGTTGAGCCCATGACCAGTAATGTCGTAACTGGCTTGGTGGGGGGGTTGCATACCTGTGGGGTTCCGAGGCGCTCAATGAGGGGCACCAGGTGTAGGGCTGTGTACTTGGTCTCCAACCGCTTCATCTTGGCATCCAGGCGTTCACCCTCTGCAGAAGGGTGGGGGCGGCATATCAGTCACGTGCTGCCACAATGGCACTGCCTACACCCCCCACACAGCACCAAAAACAGACTCACCTTTCACATGGACCCTGGGCAGAATATTCTGGAAAGGGGCGGCGTGCAGGAGATCACACACCTCCTCCTGAGACTGCCGTGACAGAGATAGAGGTCAGAGGCTCCACATGAACAAGACAGACACCGTGTTCTACAACAGCTGTGTTGCCATGACAAGGAACTACAAAAAGGGGTGTGTATGGAAGTACCCCTATGAGACAGAGCGATTTAAAGATATAAACACACATTCAGAATGAAAAAGAAAAAGCCTTTTTTTTTTTTAATGTCACTTATTGAAAAGTGCCTTTTTAATGACAACCTGTACTGTGCACAATCAATAAAGCAATTCCAGCAGTGATATCTCACTACTGTGATCATGACAGACAAGGTTACATGGACAAGTTTCAAAAGCAGGGATGGGCTATAGGTAGAGAGGCGAGGCAAGGGGTGGGGGGGTTGTGTGGCATACATACCAGGCTCTGCTCACTCAGCACACAGAAGAGTATGGCATTGCCCACCTCACGCAGGTTCTGGAAACACACCGTCTTTAGCTCGGCGTACTCCACAATGTCCTTCAGCTGGTGGTGGAAGAACTCCAGGATCCCTGGAAAAGAGCACATCAGAGACAGACAGGTGGGACAGGTGAGTCCTCTGACCCGCCAATGCCGAATAACAACGCAGTGCAGACCATCCTACAAACTGTCAGAGTTCTGTGCATTATCTATTATGTGATGAACAAAACAAAGTAACCCCACCCATCTCAAAGAGGTACATCTCTTGATACCCTTACAAAAAAAAAAAAAAAAAAAAAAAAAATACTTCTGACTGACACTCCTGGGCCATCTTACTCACTCACAGGGCCATCTTACTCCCACAACGAGCTCCAGGCCATATCACATGGAACATGCTTTATAGTCCACCTCACACATGCACACAAGACATGTACCCAATCCTGAGAAAGTGCCAAAAACAGCACTTACACCTGGGAGCATGCCAAACTCAAGGTACACGCCGAGACAATCTGGGCCAGGGTTTGGGTCAGCAATATAGCTCCACCTGTCTCCCCGCCTGGCCGCGCCACCCTTACCTGGGGAGCCGTACTCGTGCCTTGGCAGACGGCAGATCTTGGGCATCACCTCCATCAGCGTTTTGACGTACTGCAGGATAGTGCCCTGGAGCTGTGATGGAGACAGAGGGAGAGCAGACGCCAGGTAAGGAGCTGTGATGGAGACAGAGGGAGAGCAGACGCCAGGTAAGGAGCTGTGATGGAGACAGACGGAGAGGAGATGCCAGGTAAGGAGCTGTGAACTACAGGTAAAAGTGTTGCTCGGGGAGGTTCCACTGTGGCACAGTTGCAAATATAGTCACAAGGTACTTCAACCAGGCTTCAGAAGGAGCACAGGCAGTCTGCTGCAAACATGGAAGCCATCGAGAGCCACCGTTCATACCCAGAGCAGGGGCACACAGGAAGGCAAAAGGACCCCTCTGGGGGAAGAGGCACACGCAGCATCCCCCTGCAGTACAGCCTTACGGCTCAGGGAGCAGGAGCTCAGTAATTCAATTAGTGCAAAGGGCTGCCGGCGTGCACACGTCCCCCCAGCCTGCATCGGGAGAGCAGCAGGTGCAGGACATCCGGCACGAGAACAATGCTGCAGCACCGCTGGGTGCACCAAACATCAGTCCTGTGAGCTTTGCCACTCTTCACTTTGTGCAATGTTCAGGATAGCGTCACGCCCGCCCCACATCCTTACCAGGCTCTTGACGACCTTCAGCAGTTCCTCCATCACCACGGCGATGCCCTGGTAGCCCAGCAGCCTGCACATGGCCTTGAAGTGGGGGGGCCCCACAAAGTTGCGGTAACAGCCATAAATACTGCTGTAGGCCAAGTTCAGGGCCTGTGCAGACAGAGAGGGGGGGCACTGAGCTCTCAGCTTACACTGCAGGCGTGTGGGGACAATCGTGAATTTCTCTTGTACACTAACAAACAGTGACCATGTTTTACAGTTCTCTAACACTATGATAATTCCCAAATTAAAAATCAGTTACTGGGAACACAGAACAGTGTTATTTTATATTTAACCATCACTAAGTACACATTATATCTCTGTATAACTCAACAGTCAAAATGTCCCCATTTGAAAGAAGGAAACATGACACAAAGTGCTGCAGTGTGGTAAGATGAAAATGTGGTTCCTTCTCAAAACCAGCAAGCCAACCCTTATATCCATGCAAAGCAGGAAGGGGGGGGGGGGGCACGGTTCTCTCTCACTGTGCATTAGGTTAACGCTAATTCAGAAGCTTGCTATACTCGGAGCAGCTCTGTAGACAGCCACAGAAGCATCCGGTTTGAGGTGATGTTGCTGACCTTTGACCCGTACAGGTACTGCGGCTGCGCGTTAGGAGGCTTGTCTCTCTGGAACTCCTGGGAGAACGGCAGGATGGTACGGACAAACCTGTGTGGCAGGGGGCACAGACATGCCGGGGGGAATTAAACCAGGAAAAACAAAAAAGGAACGATACTGTCATCTTTTTCTCAAGTAACTTCAGAAACCATGGAATACAAACATTCACAAAAACACCCACACTGTCCTGAGAACTTGCTTGACATGAAATTTTACTAAATATTAATATGAAAAAGAGGGGGGGAGCAACTTCACTGAGCAGCCTGAGGCAATTTAATCTGCCGTAAACTTATTCCAGTTCAATGGAGTCTATTCCACTCTCACAGAGAAAATTAAATTTTTTTGTGTTCACACAAGGATGAAAATGGAAAAACATTAAGTAGCTGCATCTAGAAATAGGTGTTGCATTCAAATGACAAACCAGAATGGCTGATTCGGTAATTATCACCCCCCCCCCAACCTCATAACAGTAACAGCTCATGAAAATTTCTTGACCTCATTTTGAGATGCCGTATGAAAAACAGGAAGCAGATAATAAACCTCTTGGACGTGTAAAAGTGACTAAAAAGTTGCTGGCTCAAGTCCCAAGATGGGCTTTAACATGAAGACTGGAGCTGAAAGAAAACGGATGAAGGACAAAGACAGAACGAAGCACACAGTGAAACATCTAAAAACTGTGAGTGACCAAAAGTTTAAACACTTGTTACTTTTACTGAAGGACGTGCATGGATCTGTGAGGTCATCAGAAATACTCGTGGTGAGGGACTGAAAGTGACGTTTAGTGAACCTGCTTTGAATACATTTCCCTGAACAGCCTTTCTGTGTCAGCCTGTCTGGCTGCTGCTGTTCTGATGCAGCTCTAGGCTGTGAGGTGAAGATATCATTTAATCCACTGGAACTTGACTTAACTAAAATGGAGTAGGATTTAGAGAAAGACGCACATTTTGGAACATAGGTCTGACTCACACTTCAAAGTGCTCAAGTTCTCTGAGTTCCCACGTGCATTTTAAAACTGTTCATGTCAACTGTACGTGGACTGGAAGAACCCAAAGCCCAGGAAGAGACTGGGGCACAGACAGGAGGTGCGTACCTGTTGGTGGAGCCATTGTAGCAATAGTTGGGTAGGAAGTCGTAGTTGAGCTCCCAGAAGACGTGCAGCGTGATGCGGCCATAGGGTGCCGACACGTTGTGATTGGCCTCACGAAACATGGCATCCAGGCTGTCCAGAGTCAAGTATTTGCTGAGGAGCTTATGTGTCATGCGGTTGATCTCCAGGAGACCGTCCAGTTCCTGAAGATAAAACGGCATCCAAAAGAAAGCGCAAACCCTGCTATTCCCGTTAAATCCAACAAAAACACAAATATCAAATGTACAGTGTAATAATCAAGTGGGGGGGGGGGGTCAGCAATTATGTAACACCCCAGGGACTTGTTTCTATGTGGAATCAGAAATCATCGTATCTCTGAAACACCACATGCCAAACGTCACAGGTGACCTATAATGAAAGGGAGAGGACGTACAATGATGGAGGTGAGGTCCTCGCTCTCGAAGCGGCTAATAGCTAGCTCCAGAGACTTGTACATGGCAGCAGATACCCTCTGGGTAATCAGGCGGTTCAGGTCAATGGACCGGCCCAGGAGCTGGTAGATACATGAGCAGACACATGGGCAGATGTTAGCAAAGTTTCATCAATGCACATCTATAATCATGTCCTAAGAGTTGAAAAATACATACTAGATTTTAAAAGAAATGCATAAATTCAAACACCGTTTCAAGTCTGCAACAACAAGGTCAGTATTCCAGTACTGCACTGGTCCTCAAAAGACCTCTGTGTGTTACAAGCAACACGCAGCAGTGAAGGGGAATGTAATCAGGAAGAAAAACTAGTATGCAAAACCACCTGGTGACCTCAATACGACTCAGGCAGCGTACAAACATGTAGTAAAAGAACTGACTGAATATGAAGGTCACCAGCAACGCCCCCCTTGCTAAACACACCCAAGAACAGAGCTGCAAGAAGCGTGTGATGTGTCTCCGTCCCACCACGAGTCCTATGTCATAGCTACAGTTTGATGTACAACCTACAGAAAAGGGCAGGTCAAAAGACCATGAATAAACGTTACCCTAGGCCATGGGAGTGTGTGCGTTAAAAAGAGAGAGAACACAAGAGCTAGAGAGAAGGGCGGCTTTTTCCAAACGGATTTGCGCCCAGCCAGCTACAAAAGCAGCCTTGGGCTTGGGGTCAGACATGCTGTGCCGGCTCCTCCCAGGGCAGAAGTTCTCCTACCTGGACGTGCCTCTGCTTCAGCAGGGTCTCGTAGCGGTTGGAGGACGGCCAGGGGATGTTTGTTCCCTGGTTCTTGCAGTCGGCCCTCAGTCTCTTGTCCAGCAGCAGGCTGAGATGAGCACGGACACAGACACACGTGACTTTGTGCTCCCTTCTCTACCAGCCAAGCTCACCTTTCACCAGTACTCAGTGTGTTTACATTCTTTGCCCCAAACCACCTCATTATCGTTTCACATGTCCGCTCCCATCTGTGAATAGCTTTTCCTATTTCCAGCATTAAAGACTTCACTAACCTTCCAGCTAGAATCTTGTAGTAGCCAAATATTTGGTCCGCAAGTTTATAGACAAACTGGTCGAAGCACAAATTCACCTAAACACAAAAACACACAATGTCAAGCACAGCGAACGCCTTCTCATTCCTTCTGCTTTAGTTACTGGGAGGACTGGGAGAACGTGGAGTACCTCAGCCTCTATCTCATCATAGAGGAACTGCTTCTTAAACTTGGTCAAAGCGTAATGTGCACTGTCATTATACAGGTCCAATGGGTACAGAACATACCTACAGCGGAGGGGAAGAAAAAAAAAAAAAAAAGTATCAGTTTGTTCAAGCTGACATTAATCTGACTTCAGCCTTAGACTACCTCTGATTCTCGGTGCTTCAAAACCTGATATTCCTGACTTTGTCTTTTTCAAACATGCATCGTGCATTGAAAACAACTGCATGAGAAACAGCAGGTCTCCATATGCCTGACATGAGAGTCACACAGTGACTTCAGGCTAAAGACTCTCACTCCATCATAGACGCCTCCTTGGTCTCCAGGATGTGGTCGGTGAGGATCCAGGGCATGGACATCTCGATGGGGAACTGGATCCTGCGACCCATGGTGAGCTCCAGGAAGAACTCCCGGAACCACAGCTGGGACAGGTCACAGCAGTGCTGCAGGGTTTCTGGGGGGGGCACCACACTGTTCAGTACATTTCTCAGACCTCGTGACTTTTATGGCAGGTGACTACATCAAAGGCTTTTGAAATGCAAAACACTTAAGCAAACAAGAACAGATCAACTAAGGTCAACATCTGAGCATGTTTTTGTAAAACACTGCCTTGTATGCTTAGATGCTTTGAGGGGTTGTTATCCAACATAAGGTCAATTTTCAACACTTAAATCATGTACCAAGCTTTGGTTTCCCTTTATTATGTCAGACTCTGTATATAAAAGTGCATGCTACTCACAGATGCATTGTCAACATTAGTTGAGAACCGTTTAGGCTGCCAAGTCTAGTCAATATGGTCAGTACAGATGTACAGCATGCCCTCTGGGCTCCAGCATGTGCCCTTACCGCTGAAGTTAAGCAGGTGGGTATAGAAGAAAGACTCGCGGTGGAACTTCTCTATATCCAAAATGGTGGGTCCCTCAAGGCTGCTGCGGAGGGTCTTCTTAGCACCGCTCTTGTCGGCAACGAGGGATTCAAGCATGGTCCTCACCATGTAGAGCTAAACAGAGGGGAAACACACACACACACACAGCTGTGTTTCCTCGCAGTACAGCAGCGCTACGCAGGGGCCGCAGTCTGCAGGTGAAGAGCAACGGGTGAACCTCTCCCAGGATCAACAGCACATGAATGCCAACGCCACAGGCCAGAGTGCCTATAAACCACCCCGAGACAAATATTAAAGTCAGCGGGTTGAAGGGAATGAAGAGCACTATGATCTGATGCGGGCACAACGCCCGGGCAACCTCCACACAGGACGCCATGCTGCTAAAAACATCAGGAACCCTCTCGTCATACTTTCATAGTAAAAGCTCCTTAGCCAAAAGTAAAAAGGTGTCCAATAATGTGGACCAGATGAAGTCAGACAAAGTGGATGGTGTTGAGAGCTTTCCTCACCACTCTCTTGCAGACACATTAAAACTGGACAGAGCAACAGGAAGCCAGAGGGTTGCATCACGATTATGACATCATCACAATGAGCAGACGCTAACAGGAATGATTCTGAGCACAAAATGTGACTTTGTCAGAGACGGCCTAAAGCTATGAGGCTTCAGTACAGGCACACTTCTGACAGCATGTGGGGCTCGTGCTGCTGAAGATGGGACTTGCTGAAGAAATCTGGCAACTTGACACCAAGAGGCATTTAAATGTGTGGCAGATTTTGTTGGCAGTGCCTGTAAAATGCTTCACTCCAGTGACAGGTCTGAAAGCAGCTGAGGGTGACAGCTGAGAGAACATGGATGTTTTACAGGCTCTGTGTGCCAGCTTTTCTTCCCCCCTTTTATAAAGGCTGGAAAAGTCGAGATACAGAAAAAGCAACCTGCAAGAGCTTGAAAACACCCACAAACTCTACCTGACCTAATTCACACACAAAGCGATTCGTTTTATGTAACAGAACTGTCCTCCAAGTGATCGTCAACATTAGAAGCTTAATATGGGCACGTCAGGGGCTTTTGTTTTCATCGCTGGGAAATTCTGTGCAACCAAAACAGTGTAATTAGCCAACTGTGCAAAGACACCAAACAGCTACTTAATGAATGACCAAACAACAGGCCAGAGGCTTTCTCCAGAACATTCTAATTGGGATTTTCTCCTTTCTTTACAGTAGTTTGAGCCCCTGCAGTTCCCACCACAAACCCTGCTGCTACGATACGTGCTTGGGGGAGTGGATGTGACGGACCTGCGTGCTGGACGGCCCCACAGCCCGCCGAGGCACTTTGATGTCAAAGCCCCCTTTGGGGTCCTTCTCTCCACGCAAGGCTGGGTCATTGTAGGGCTCTCGGCCTGTCTCCCAATCACAGATGGTCTTCCGGATGGCCTGGAGAACACTGAAATACAGAGGGAGGAAACAGACAGGTGTGAGAACCAATCACATCTGACTATGGATGGGGAGGACAGAGGGGGTGGGGCAGCAGCTGACCACAACATTGTCAAGTCTGACCTGTGGGTTTTCAGTGGCCTACTTTTCTAGACTGCTGATAAGCTACATTTGTTACATGTTTGAAGACCTCATGTAATGCATGTTCCATCACGGGAAAAGAAAAAAGGTCACTGCAGAAATGTTCTCAGACATTTTTTGGGTCCGCGGGCCGTCCGTACCTCTGAATAACATTCTTTTTCTTCTTAATTGCTTGGCGCAGGGGCTCACGCAGGGTGATCTGGGCAAAGTCCTGCAGGGCAGCGTAGATGGTGTGGCGGACAGCGTGGTTGAACACACTCTCCATGCGGCCCATCAGCACCTGTAGACCTTTGATCATGGCTATTACCTAGACGGGAGCAAAATGTGGCATGTTTAGTCAGTGCACCACAAACCAAGAACACCAGGGCACCAACACGAGGGGGACAACTGTGGCTCTGGGAGAAGCAGACGGTTACAGTTCTCACACACATCCTGGCATCTGCACAGGGACGAGGTCCCACTACACACACGCACAAACAACTGATGCTGTAAAACAAGTACTGCAGAACCAGCGCCCTCCCCCATAAGCATCCAGATAAAGAATTTAGGAAGCACCCCCAGATAAATCCCCACTTCCTTCCGCATTGCTCAGTGATCAGAAATGGCAGTTTTGAAGATAGCTAAATATGTACTTCACTTTCAAGAAGCCACCTTCCCACCTGACTGCTTGTCTTTGTTGCGTAAGAAAAGCAGTCCATACATGTGATACATAAAACTCACAGACAAGCTTAATAGATCTGATCACAGCGCCATTAGGTTAAAGGCCCAAAATTCAAACCACAACACACCTGCAACTTCCTACCAATTTTACCAAACGTTTTATGGTGCCTTGTCAAATGAAAGATCTGAAGGTCTCCACGATATCCTGTCCATGAGCTAAGGAGTATTTGCTCAGAGAATTCACAACAGAGCGGTAGGTCTGCTGTCCCCATCGTGTCGTGTGGCACCATTGTTACGTGATGGTTACTTGTCCAAGCTGACAGGGCACGTGCACGGGCGCACCTCGACAAGGGCAAACTTCTCCTCGCTAGTGTAGTTGTATCTGGTCGCTCTCTCGTACTCCTCCGCGTTGTCCGGACATTCCTTGTTGGAGTACTTGTCTGTGGGATGAACCAGCTTCCAGGAATACTGAAGACAGGGACACAAAAGCCAACAGAATCTCAGGACAGCAGCAGAATGACACCAGGCTGGCCATCATCACAGATCTCGGCCAAAGTTAACTGCACGTTCACACAACCTCAAGCCACATTCACACTTTACCTGCAGCTCACTGAAACTTCAATAACTGTGGCTCAATTTTACAATAGACAAACTAAGAGAAAAATATTCTGGATACCAGCAATCAACTGAAACCTTCTAAATTCAGATTTTAGTTTTTTTGTTCTCCTTCCAGAACAAGCAGAAGAGGTTATTTCAAAACGTGCTGTACGACCCTAAGACTACAAGAACCAAACCTTTCACCCCTTGAGTGTATCTGACACGCCCACAAAGCGTATACAGTAGAACCCACATACTAACAGGGCTTTTTGTTGGCCCAAAAGGGCTCAAACCACAAGTCTCACTTACAGGCTCCGCTGCTCAAAACTGCAGAAATGTCTGCATGCTGCTACTCTAACAAAACACTGTACACTACAAACAGCCACAAACCGTTTTCATCTGGCCACCACATGCAGTACAACCCAAGCCAACTTTTACAATAAAAATATCACCAGCTGTTCCCATTTCCCAAAGAATTCACAAAAATAACCACATTAGAAAAAATTAACTTTAAAAATCCAAATTCTACACGAAAAAAAAAAACCTTGTAAATGGGGTTTTGTTTTCATAGCTTCCACAACTCAACATACCTGTAAATCAGCAATATGTTTACAGGGACAAAAACGCGTATGAACACACAAGTATAACATAAGAGACTGGTCAGGTAATCAGCACTTTAGTGAGGAATTCATCCACTTCCTGTCATGTGCCCACAATCGCATGACAGACACTCACCACTTCCATGACATGAGCACTCCACTGCGACAGCAGCTGGAGGCCTTGCAAGGACAAGTCAAACAGCTTCCTGTACTCGATGTCCGTCTTCTGGGCCTCCTGCCTCCCAGATCCTGTGACCACCTGTGCAGGTGACAGCACACCTGGTGAACCTGTAGCCATTTAGCTGTCTCCTGCTGGTCGCAGGTCAAACACCCTCAAACTCAACACAATCTATGTACATTTCTACTGTCTTCGGACTAAACAAAACTTAACTTTCGTTGTTGCCTTTGTGAGACGCTGCCATTTGCTTTGAACACACTTCTTTACTCAATGACATTTGACTTTAAAAGGACCCATATAGAGAACAGTTCATATTAGCACTCGACAACAATAATGTAACAAACTCAGGAAGCAATTTATTAATTCCCTTAAATGCCTGTAATTATATCCATGTTATAAAAGGTAAGTAAGTATGTCCTGATTTAAGGACGTTATTGATCTTTGGTAACTGACAAGAACTGAGTGCCCCGCCCACCTCACTGTTGCTATAGCGAGCCAGCTCAGAAATGAACCGCATGTGGTCTTCGCGGATCTGGATCATCTGTTCACATATGTTGTACTGGGGGCTGCTGCCTGTGGACGTGCAGGACCACCTAAAGAGAGACGAGCCACCAATGAGGGTAGAGAGGTGGAGACTCAGCCCACCAATGAGGGTAAAGTACCAATGGGCAGGTGGACTAAACCCAATCCACATTCTCATTCATGTATTTGCCTACACCATTAGAGGTGAAACAGCTTCTACAAGGCACGACAGGCTTAACCTGATGCCCCAAGATCCCAGCACTGGCTGCTGAAAAACAGGCCTCTCACCTGGACTTGTTCTCCTCAAAGTGGGCGCTGGTTTTGATGTAACGTGACAGCTCAATCTGCATGTCCCCAAACAGTGGCACTACTTGTAGTTGCTGTATGAACAAACCCACAAAAAGTCAGTTTTAACCATAACAAGCTATACTTTAAAAATAAAAATTAAAAAATCCATCTCACAAAAAATCCACTTGAATCCCACCTTGAAAAACTTATCAATCTTGGTCAGGTTGATCCTCTTCTTTGCATCAAGTTTGTAGATGTTGCTGTTGTTCCCATCCATGAGATACAACCCAAAACCCATCACCTAGACAAGGATCCACGCAACAATGTACATTATCGGGCCAACAACAGACTGCAGAATACTGAGTAAGCATCGATCAACAACAGGCAAACAAAGGAGAAGGACAAGGGCACAATAAAACACACCGAGCTGAGCACTACAGCCAGGACACACACCATCTATGGGTGACACACGCATGTACGAGGAGGAAGCTGAGCTCACTTTGAGTAGCATGTGCTTCTCATTGGGGGTGAGGTACATCTTGTTCTCGTAGTAGTCCACGCACAGATTGACAATGTCGGCGAGGAGCTCATCGTACCCGTTGATGACCTCCAGCTGCTGCTGCAGAGACTGCAAAACCAAAAGGGCCCGTTCAGAACCTGCAGTCACCAATACGTGTGCAAGCAAAGTGAAAGCCAGCACCATACCTGTGTGATCTTGTTGTGGTTGGCCAGGAACATGGACAGGTTCTGAGACTCCTGGATGGACTGAGGCTCCGACATCTTCCGAAGGAACTGGGCAGCCCTGAAGAAGAGTTTGGGAATTGAAAAAAAAAGTTAGAGGGCAGTCTCATCTGCTGTAGTGTGATGACAGTGAGAAGTACTGCCACCTGCAGGACAGCTATGGGACTGCAGGAGCTCAGAAGGTGCTGCCACCTAGAGGACAATATGGGAACAGGGAGCCCAAACTCAGGGGTGCTCAGCAGCACTGATGGGGCTGCCCCAAGCTGAAGGTAGAGCACAGAACACACAAAAAGCCATGGAAAAAGCTGTAAGTGCAGAGCACAGGCTGGCAGAGAAGGAGGAGAGAGCCGACTGTGCAGACACACACACCACTAGCTGCCTCCTATTAGACTGTGACTCCACTGCGGTGCTTTTTACTTTTATATCACTATACGTTTTAAGATAACATATAGTCCTCATCCGTCTGGTCCTGAATGGGCTTCTGACTGTCCTTCTCAGTAAAGCTTTATTTGAAATTTTAAGTGAGGTTAGCGCCACCTGGAGGTTAATGCATCACAGACGACTGCTAGCGCCACTGCCTTTCATGAAGCTGTGTCAAGTGTAAATATACCTGAATCCTGGGTGGTTTTCACAAACATTCAGCTGCAAATTCACTGCTAAGCTGACTTTCAATTTACTTTTATTTAATGTACCAACCACCTTTTTTAAAAGGACGAAAATAAAATGCACCTAAGTACTTTAAGAAGTACGACTCCAGTAGTAGTCGATGGGAACATGATTCAGATTAGGAGCCCTTGTGCTAATGTGGAGATTCTCAGGCCTGGGCTGTCTGATGCTGAGGGAACTCTGAAAGAGCAGCCCCCCCGGGCACAGACGGGGGCGTAAAGCAGCCCCCTGAATCTGCACACTCAGAGTCTCCTGCATCCTGTGGCCAGTGTTGTCTCACATTGTTGCATTTACACTCACCCTTCGGGTTAAAACAATCCTGCTTCTCCTGCACTCTCACAAATACCCTGATTGTACGTAGACAATTAAACACACATCAGCTTTTTAGCACTGACCAAGCCCTTTCAGAAGAGGTTCACCACCCCCCCAGCGCTGGAACAATTTGTCTCACACAAACACACACGCACACAAACACACGTCTTCTGCATAAATAAATCCACCCCCCACCCACCCCTGCCAGTGTGCAACTCCAAACATAATGTCAACCATAAGTCTGTCTGAAGGACTGGAAATTAAAATCAGATCCACTCAAAGGTGTTAGACCACTGCGTACCAGTTTAGGTACACCCAACAGTCTGACAGCACTGCCTAGTGCCCACCCCCCCCATAAAAACCTCACTTCCACATTTAAATTCTATGTAAAAGTACGTCTGATTTCTATACATGGAATAATTTTTCGTCCTCACAAGTAGAGTTTTAAATCATCTCTTGAATGAAATCCTTTTGGCTTGCACAACACAGTATGTACGTGCACAGATGGGCTTGAGGATGTGCCACACACCTCTTGTAGGCTGAGTGGTCGTTCTTCACGCTGCACTTCATGTTCTTCAGCTCGTCCAGCACGGCGAACATGTTGATGAACTTCCCAAGCGTGAGCAGGTACGCCTCGGACACGAAGTCCTTCCTGCGCTCCGCATGGCAGAGCCTGCGCACCTCCCCGCAGAACCGGTCGATGGCGGTGCGCTGGACAGGAGGGCAGGAGTAACGCAGTCATGAAACCAGAAGGGGATATTCTGTTGTACCTTTGAGATGCAGCACCCTTCATGTTAAAAAGACTAAATGAAAAACATGTAGATTTAGCTTTTGGTGGCGTGCTGGTTTTTGGTAGCGCTTTGCTTAGTGTTAGAGTTTGCTAAATAAATAAAAAGCGTCGTTAAAACGGGAAATGGAGCTGAAAGTTGCCACGAGCTGCGGAGTGTATCTCGCTCGGTTTGAGCACAGATGGCTAAAAACCTCAGAGCCAGAACGGAAGCAAACCGCAACGCATGGTTTAACAGGACTGGAAATATTCATGTATGTGGGTGATACAAACACCTCACGTGGCTTCGCTCTTAACCAAAAGGTTTCAAAGGCATCAAGATAGCAGAAAAGGTTCCGTCACCCGACCAGTAATAACGCTACTTCTAAACAGCCGATGGCACTTTTTCTTAATCTTAGTCTCCTGAGATTTTCGACTACAGCTGCAATATTTATGTAACTCCTTCCTTCACACATCTGGATTACTTTTATCCACTATTTAAAAAACCCTCTTGAACTGATATGGGGTCTTCACTATAAATAAAATTTTCCAAAAAGCAAAATGTTTAATTATACAACATCAATGACACTTAAGGAGTTACACTAACAATGGCAAATATTCAAATTTACCTAAAACCAAGCAAAGTAATTCAACGCTGGATGTGACTGTTTCTAGACTACATCTGTCATCCTATTCTCCTAGCTCTGTTACCTGGAAGTACATGAAGTTCATGAGCTTGGTCACTTCAGGTTCCAGGACCTCGACCGTCTTCTCGTAGATCTCCACCCGGTTGGGCTGCTCGTTACATTTAACCTGGGAGAGACAGGTTATTGTACGTGACCGCCTCAAAGTGGTGTGCGGAGTGTGCGTGTGCTGGGGGGGGGCGATGGAGCGTCCGACAGGAACCGGTATCATCCATGGTTGCGTTACAGAAACACAGGTAGAAGGCGGCTGCGAAGGTGTGTCACCTGGGGGATGGCCCGAGAGCAGCTTCTCCAGGTGTACAGCATAATGGCATACTCCTGTCCCTCTTCTAGCATCTCATTCTGAAGACACACAACAGGACTCAACGCAGGGTGTCATCAGAGGTGTACACACCTCCAAGCACACACACAAATTCAGAACGTGACTTTGGAACTGTACTTTAAAAAAAAAAAAAAAAAAACCACACAAAGCATGAACACACAAACAAACAAAAGCAAAGCATGAATGTCTCTCAATTTTGGACTTCTCAAAAACGGATCTGATTACTGTAAACAGAGTCTGAAACCAACACCAGGGGAGGAGAGCTGTGGGGAAAAGCTTCATGTGATACCAAAACTCTCTATTCCATTACAAAACATCTGGAGGCCTTCTCAAAAAGCACCAAGAACCTAAGTATCATTTTAATTAAGACTTCAGGTTCCCCTGCCCCCAGTCTCACGCTGTATACACACACACACACACACCTCTGAATGGGCACAGAGATGCAGTCAGTCCCTTCAATGAAGCATGCAGAGCTCTGCGATGTCGAGAGTCGTGCTTGTTGCATACAAAGTGCCATTTGATGCAGATCAAATGGGCTTTTACACTGCAATAATCCCGCCTTAACGAGGCACAGGGCCACCCTGTCTCGGGACAGTGAGCACCCACAACAGGCGTTTGTCACAGACTCAGTCGGAAACCCCACACAGGCCTGGGGGGACAGCAGGCCGAAGCCTCAACTGCATCTTTGTCACCACTGAATATGGCAAGCCCTATATGAACTAACTGTTCCAGAGGAAACGGCTCCAGGTCTGGCCAAAGTAGAAAGAAGAAAAAAAAAAAAACACTGAGAAAGTGAATGAGCAGGAAAATGGCCGTCCTCCTGCCCTGACTGCTCCGACTGTCCTGAAGCAAAGCCCTTTTCACAAAAGCTGCAAGAGCAGAGACAGAGTGAGAAACAGAAGACAGTTTCTTACCATGCTGGAATGGACAGTGGCCTGCTCGATGTACCTGGCGATACCAGTCACAAAAGCATTGCGATCCTCAAAGTTGGTGTTAAAATTGGGCTGTGGAAGACAGAAAGGAAATGCACAAAGAGATGCACTAAAACCTCAGGTGAAAACAACTGCCAGCCCACTCCCTGAACACGAAGAAACCAGAGAGCAAGAGAATGAAGACATGATCATGAGCAGGAATCGTTTTGTGCCAAGAGGAAGCAGCAGGATTCACTTGTGCGGTTAGTGTTACAGGCATCATTAGGGCCACCACCCAAAACCACGGTACCTGGTACATGAGCGATGAGGGTAGCGGTTCGATGCAGGGCTGCTGGTCTGGAAGGGGCAGCTCCTCCAGCAGGTCCACGTTGGACAGGGCGTCCTCCAGGGTCACTGTGGACGCCATGACGACCGAGCTGCGCACACACAAACACAACCACAGAAACAGTGAGACGCACCCGTGCTGGTCAGGACAAGCACATGTCACACTGCGGTTTGAGTCACACCTAGACAGAGCTTCATCCTCCATGCCGTCTCTCCTGGAGCAGCCGAGCGTACGCCCGGAAAGTTACAAAACAACCTCAACACACAGAAACCACCAGCACCTACAAAGGTCTATGCATTGAAGTATTTGCGCCAATATCCCTGGCAGTTGTCATTTAAGGTGACAGAAGAATGTTTCTTCTGATACACGAGTGACAGTCAAGTAGGAGGTCTTTGATGAAACTGACAAGAACCTTGTCATCTCAGCAGGTCACATGCTTCAGCTGCCATGGCAACACGGCCCATGTTTTTAACAGACTGAAGAGGAAACGGAATGTAAAAACTTCTGTAACTGAGGTTCCTTCAGCTTTCCTCAGACCTACCGGAAACCACCTCTCAAACCCTTTTGCGCTTCAATGAATACAGCCAGTCCTAAACCGAGTAACTCCAGCTTATTCAACAGGCTGTTTCTGAACTGGGCAGATACACAAATGCTTCAGCAGGAAATTACTGCAATTCAGAATATGTCAGTAGTCAGGAAACTGAGGAAGTAGGATAGTAACCATTCACCCAAACCTACTTATTTCCTGTTTATCCTCTGCTAGAAACTCCACCCCCCACAACTGGGTGTTCAGATGGAAATGCACAAGCCTGTTCGCTACCCGGTTAAAGTGAGGTTATGTCAGGACGACACTCTGGTGAACTGTAGCAGACACTGACCCCATCGCCATCCTCTCCCTATAAACATAAGGGGGGGGGGGGGGGCACATCCTCATAACTGATTTTATGGGGGGTAACACACCAACCCCGAGGCACATTCCCAAAACGCTTGCAGGTTCTGGGAAGCGGAA
>JABJVR010000063.1:935183-957073 GCA_025773905.1 Chitala chitala
TGGTGGGTTTTCTCCGGGTGCTCCGGTTTCCTCCCACAGTCCAAAGATATGCAGGTTAGGTTGATTGGTGTGTGTGTGTGTGTGTGTGTGTGTGCCCTGTGGTGGGTTGGCGCCCCGCCCTGGGTGTCCTGCGCCCCATGTGCTCTGGGATGGGCTCCAGGTTTCCCTGCGACCCTCACCAGGAATAAGCGGTTAAGATGATGGATGATTACTGGCTTGGGAGTCACAGGGAGCAGATATCCATTATGTCAGAGGCAAATGCACAATAGAACAGCCTTTATAAATGTAGTGACCACGGTGAAGTCATTTGGCATGTTTCCTTTTTTCGTTAAGTAGACGTAAAATGTAATCACACATATGGGAAAGTTAGAAGAGTAAGATGTCACACATATGGGAAAGTTAGAGTAAGGTCTTGCAGTTGTATGCGAAGCCTGCCAAAACAACAGGACCGTGTTAAGGTGCACGTGTCGCAGTTTTACCCAGTCTGCATATTTCCTAAAGTTCTCTGCTTAAAGTACAAGAGGCACAATGTTTTAAGCAGCCATTTTGATTCCTTCACTGTACAGTATACATACCAGGTTTACTTTATAATTAAATAAATGGTTTTAACCAAGTTTACTGTACATAAATACTGTCTAAGATTTACAATAAAGGACGTCATTTTTCTGACAAGGCAGTCCTTTTTCTCAGCAGATAGATGCTGGCATATCACTTATTTAAATCTATGGGTTTTTTTTCCCCTCTGCTGACTCAACACCATAATAGTTCCCCTTTGTGATCGTAGCCTAAACGCGATGTTCAGTTGGCATTTGTCAAAAGAACCTTGCAGAGACCCCTGCAGTATAATGTGACAACTGGAACGTCCCTCACTGAGTTTCCAGGCAGATCTATGGGTTTACATATTTGGGGTCACAGTTCTAAACCTTAAGCTGTTCTGTAGGCCTGTGCTACAGCGGTCGTTCCCCCTCGTTGACAAGTCTTGTGCTTCTAAGGTCGTACCCCCTTGCTAACAAAGCCTGTGCTACAGCTGTCATATCTGCATGCTGACGGGGCCTGTGCTACAGCTGTCATATCTGCATGCTGACGGGGCCTGTGCTACAGCTGTCATATCTGCATGCTGACGGGGCCTGTGCTACAGCTGTCATACCTCCATGCTGACGGGGCCTGTGCCACAGTGGACGTATCCCCAAACTGATGTCAGACCATATAACCCTGACAGAGGATTGTGTTTAGTCACTGTCTCGGTGCTATGACTGCAGTGTTATTTTTCATACTGATATAGAAGCTGTGAACATGCCCTGGCTCAGCTCAGTACAGAGTCCTGTGTACTGTGCCACGTCTTCCTTTGTATCACTAAAGCATTATCTGACCCAACAGTTACGTGATCAGGTAAACTGAGGCACTACAAAAGCACTAACAGCACAATTCAATGCAGCTTTTGTTTTCCAATTATCCAGGCAGATGCCAAAAAAGTGCTTAGTGTGAAAGTACAAATTGATGGTGTGGCTTGTACAAGATATAAACCAAATGTTACTGTTAGCTCAAAAAATCTATTAGCATTTTTCAGTTTTAGAACAATTTATTATTTAACAATCACAAATCGATCTTGCTTTATATTGGCTCAGTAAACAATGGACAAAAGCAGTTGGTATGGACAGACAAACATCAGAGTCCTGATTCTGCACCTCTCTGGTTCCCTTTTGGCCTTCCAGAGACGCCCAGAAGATAATGGAGATAGAAGATGCAGATGTTCTTCACACCTCTGCCTTGGTAAAAACAGCAACGTCACACTTCTGGAAGACAAGGTCCATGTACACATAGCACCTCTCCCAGAATGCCACACAGCAGGCCACAGAGGGGCAGCGCTGAGCCAGAACATCACGTGGGAGGTCATCACGTCCTGGTGTGAGTGTTCAGCGTCAGCACTGCTCGAAACCAGCCATTAAAGAAAGCGCCAGGGACTCCACTGCAGCGGGACACAAGGACAAACCATCAGGCGACAACACCGGCCGGCGTTCCTTACCTAACCATACGGAGGCTACACCCGCCTGCGTTCCTTAACCATCCATCAGGTGGCAACACCCGCCAGCGTTCCTTAACAAACCATCAGGCGGCAACACCCGCCGGCGTTCCTTAACAAACCATCAGGCGGCAACACCCGCCGGTGTTCCTTAACAAACCATCAGGCGGCAACACCCGCCAGCGGTCCTTTACCTTACAACAGTTTTGCCCTCTAACAGGAAACTAGTTCAATCTTCACCTCGCCTTCCGCCCCCTCTGTACTTTGTTCGTACCAAACAGCCACAACTGTTAATGTACCAGCGCATGATAGAGATCAACACTCAACTACATCAGGCGGAGTGCGTATGTATAACATGGTCTATGTCATTTGACACTTCACATTGACTATAATGTTTTTAGACGCATTCCTCTGTGTGGGTTTCATTTAATTTCTGCTGTAGCTGTGTATACACAGGGTGGGGGAAGGGGGCATGCGTGAAGCCGTGAGCTCGCTCTCACTTACGGTGAGGGAAGGATCCCCTGCAGACAGCCTTGTTCAGGATGGTAACCAGGAACATGTGGCAGTTTTTGAAATCGGACTCCATCTTATCAATGGACTCAATCCTGTAAAGAGATCTCCGTGTGAGGTGAAGAGTGCTTACAAGATGCTCCATGATCAGGGCAAAGATCAGGGATGAGTCCGATAAAGCAATGAACACAAACTATTACATATCTAACAGCTAGCTTGTTAAAATCAAATGTTGATTGTTAGCCTAACGCTAACATGGCAGAGAGAAAAAAAAATGTTGTCAGGACACTCACTTCAGGGCCCCAAAGCCAGCCTTCCATCTGTCTGAGAACATCAACACCAGGTTTAGCACCTTCATTATGGCCTCCTTAACAAAGCTCACCTGCAGAGACAGGAATGCACCTGTTCAATAGGGAAGGCGGAACCTTTCTGCTCCACCCAGCCTGCAGGGCATGCAAGGTGGGAGACGCAGCCTTACCTTCTCCCTAAGGAGGCAGCGGTCGTGGATGGTGGACAGGTATCTATAGTGGATCTTGATGAGCTGGTCCAGATCTTTGGCTTCCTGCACCTGATGCTGGAACTCCAACCCAGTGCTGTGGAGTATCTGGCATGTGGAACACACAGATTCCTAAACATCACCGCCTCACCTGAGTGCGCGGTCCCCGAATATCTACCCTCGCCACGTGAGTGAAACTTTAATCGGCTCATTTTGAAACCACAGCGGCGAATAACTTTGGCCGAACAGCTTGCAGGAAGAGAGGGCTGAGAAGAGGTGGGAGTCTCACCCGGGTCATGATGTAGTTGTGCAGACTGTTTACAAAGTGCATGAGTTTCACACGCAGGAGGAACATGCTGTGAACTCGTGTGCTGACGGCACCTGGCGTCACCGTCGGCTTGGGGGCGGCTGCGTCCCTCGTGCCCCCCTCCTGGGCTCCGCCTGTGTCCGTCAGGTCTGCGAAGAGATACGGGGAAGCAGGGCTAAGTGAAGGAGGTGACGGAGCACCTGCACGCCAGACAGGCCGACGCGTTAGTGAGCGCACCGCTGAATCGCAGGGTGTCCAGGTTATACTTTGCCCATTTGATCTGCAGCAGTAGCAGGAACACCTGGTTGTAGATCTTCTGACACTCCGAGCTGATCACAATGTCAACGGGCCACGGCACCTGGACGCCACGTAAACGAGGAAGCTGAACACTCCGCATTCTCACTTTCCATCATATTTTTGTGAGGAAACAAACTGCAGTTCTTGGCTCACTGCTGCTTCAACTACAAGCAAACAGAAGAGTCCGACCACAAAATTACCTAAATAAGCGGCATTACTGTAGTTACAGATTGGAAAATGAACTGAATACAGGCAAACTACAAAAAAGTGCTACAAAAAACTCAGGACAAGCCTGGTAACTACCAGAGTGAAATGAAAACAGCGGCACAGGAACACCCGTTACACGCACACACAGGAACACCCGTTACACGCACACACACACACACAAGAACACCCGTTACACACACACACACACACACACACACAAGAACACCCGTTGCACACACACACAGGAACACCCGTTGCACACACACACAGGAACACCCGTTGCACACACATACCTTGTAACAAAGTGTCAGACCATCAAGGTTATTAACGGGCTGCTTCTTTCTGGATGGATCAACAGTTTCCAAAAATATTGATAGTCTAGAAAAGACATTTAATAATAGAAATCCAGTTAAAACAGACGAACCACATCATTCACACAGTTCCGTAACTGTATTGGCACTGATGAAGGGAGCTGCACGCTAAGTTTCGTTCTACTACATGGCACAATGACAATAAAGGAATTCAATTTATCTAATCACACAGCAGGAGTCACTGCTGTCATGACAGAGGGAAAGCGTGGTCTCCGTTCTCTTGTGTAAACATTAGGCTAACTGTTATCATGAATAACCTTTCGTGCATTCTGCACACTAGCACCACGGTTACTTTTACATTCTCCTGGAAAAACTCTTAAGGCTTAAAAGCATGTGCAGTTCTTATGGTATGCCAGTAGATCCATCATTTGTTCACAAACATTGGTGTCATGAGAGGGGGGAAACCCCTGAATGTTTCAGGGGGCCCAGCATTGGAGAAGGGCCCTGTAACATGTGAGGGAATACAGCTTTTATCACAGAGTAGATGGAGTACAAGGTGTGCCTGGGTCCACTGGTGATCTACACCACCTGAGACACTTAACACTTACCATCTGAACAGTAAACATATACACACGGATAACTGTATTCATTCCGTCTGCATTAATATTCCAAATAAGGAAGTTCTGAGAGTTCAGGTCCCCAGGCGAACCCATGAACTACTTTCACTAATACAGTTCAGCTGAACCACTGGATATAATAATCTGTTTTGTTTGCTGCTGCTTGGAATGTTCAGAAAGCTGAGAGGCTGCAGTACCTCATGCTGTCCTCCGGGTAGCGCTGTCCCACCGCCTCCTGCAGCTGCACGTTCAGGAAGGACAGCTGCTGCCAGCTCTCCTTCTCCCGCACCTTGTCAAAGATGCCTGTGTAGAAGTCGTACATGGTGTCGCCTGCCTCTAGCAGAAAGTAGTTCCTCATGGCCTGCAAGTACTCCAGGAGCCTGGAGACAAGGTAACAAGGAATGTGCCAGGGTCAGCTGGTCAGCTACAGTGGGCGGGGCCATCCAGTGCTGTCAGTCACCCACAGGCCACGCCTACTCCATGTCACGGCAAGCTTGTATCTGTGCTTAAGTGCTTCCTCCTTAACTTCTGTGGCCAGGCCACACCCCACACAGCCTACAGCTCTGTCCGTTCCAGCAGGAATTCCAGTGAAACATGTTTATTTAGTCTGCTCGCCGGGACTTGACAGCTGCTGAGGTATACAATGCAGAAGTGGCTAGGAAGGGGGGGGGCAGTGTTTAGGGGGCCAGGAACTTGCCTGAAGTCCTTCTTGAGGGTCCTCATCAAGTTCCCACAGCACTCAACATAGCGGCGCTCGATGTGAGGGTACAGGCAGGAGCGGAGCGTCAGCTCGAAAGTCTGACAGGTCACTGACTCGGAGGAGCGGTCAACCGCCACGTCGCCGCCTGAGAACTTCTCGTGGAAGTCGTTCTGCTCCACGTAGAGCCTGGTGCCAGGGACAGAGAGCGTTCGTGGTGTCCTGGCAGCAGGAGCTGCAGGAATACCACTCATCCAGGACACACAGTAAGAGGACAGAAACTGTGTTATGTACTAAGCCCTCTCTGCAATCCTTCTCTATCCACATTATCCACTTGTGTACCCGGTGCCTAACTGGGCACCATCAGGCCTTATTCTATGAGACAAAACCTCACAGTAGGAGATGTTCGAAGCTAAGGATCGGGAAGGGCCACCATCTGTCTGGTCTAAAAGATACAATGTCGGCCGCACTTTGCAATAAAACCAGAAAGGCCAGTGCCGTGATGCCGAAGGGCGATGACATCACTGGCGTGCGTCAGGGCGAGGTCTGTTACTGGCATAAACACGTTCTCACACAAAACAAATGCAGTTTGTCTTGGTGTGGAAAAACACTCCCTGCTGGTAAAACGATTAATCGGCTAGCAAAACGGAGCACGGGGAACGGACTGAGCTCGGAGGTAAATACCCGTGCTACAATAGCTGTGCCGTAACCATGGTGATCACACTAATGTCAGACACCTGCGCCCAGACGGCTCCATGTCCACGTAGCAGTGAGTGATCACATGATCTGACAGTGTCCACTGGCAGCTCAACACGTGCCCACTGGGACAGGAGATCCACACAGTGGAACAGTTTCAAACCATACACCCCAGGGTACATATTACACACATTATGTAATATACAAACAGATACTTAAGGTTACCTGTTAATTTGGCATGACTGAAGTGGAAAAATAATTATAACTAAAATGTACCATACTCCAGCATTTCTGCAAACTCATACTGAAAAAATAGATTAAAAAAATGTAGCCACCTGAATAAAGGAAGATTAATTAAGGTCAGGATCAGAACAAAATGGAAAACATCCAAATGGCCAGGCAGTACGTGTGGGCGTAGCTTGTACCCTTGAAGCCCACCTGGCAAAGTTGATGGCTAGGAGCGGGTCGTGCACGTCGTCCAGCTCCAAGTGTTGGGCCACGAGGGACTGCATGCGGATCAGGCTCCTCCGTGTGGCCTGTTGCTCGGTGATGGCATCTCCCAGCGACTCCTCGCCGCAACGCAGCCGGGACTGCACCGACTCCAAGAACAGCACATAAACGCTCTTCCGCTCCGCGTCTGCAACACAGGCCACGCCCATGCCAGTCACACAGCAGCAGGGGGGCTATGAGGGAGGCGGCGCGGGCAGGCGAAGAGTCGCACCTCTGGCAGCGGACGCGTCGGGCCTCTCGGTCGCCTTGCAGTGCAGGTTCTTCAGCAGCTGCATGGATTTGCCAGCCATGATGATCTGCTTGAGGACCGGCTTGAGGAAGGAGACCATGGTGTGCTGGGCAGCGCAGGGGGCAGGGTCACTGGCCGAACTGCCGCTGGCCGCATCGCTCAGCCGGTCCTCGCTCTCCACCGCCTCTGACACGCTGTACAGGGTGTACGTAGCGTACCAGAAGTCCCGATGGTTCACGGGCACGTCTTTATTCCTGCTCCACACAGACAGACCAGAAGGTGTGAGGGTGGGGTGGGCCGGGGGTCCAGATCCAGAAAAACACAATGTTCGACAAGGACTGAAAAACTGGCGGCACACCTTTGAATGATGAACTCCTTGGCCGGGTCAAAGAGGTGGCCGTGAACTATCCACTCATCCACGATCTCCAGGTACGGCCTGACCGTCTCCACCCAGAGAGAGAAAAGAAGGGCAACCTGAAAAGGAGTTAGGAGGAGTTATCATCAAACACCTTGGGTTTTATTCACATTACTACAGAAGACTCAAAGACCAACATACCGAGGAACATACCGAGGAACATACCGAGGAACATACCGAGGAACACTGACTAATACAGAAATATAGTGGTTTATGGGACCTGATGAGAAGGTACCATGCAGATGAAAACTAACAGCAGCGGTGTAGCAGAGTATGCTCGTCAGCTGTGATAGAAACCGCTGACTGTCAGGTATTTAGCTCAGCGGACTAATCCTCCTGTCTAGTAACTGTGGTTATGTGGGTTCGAACCCAGGCTGAGTTGTCCCCGTTACTCCTTGCTTCCGGAAGCTTCCGTTTCTCGCACTCACCGCCTGCTCCGACGCCTCCCCCACACTATCGTACTCGATGATGGCCTTGTAGAGTGTGTTAAGCAGGTGCGAGGCCCGCACCACGTTCGGCGTCCCCGGGGGCACCTCCGCCACACCCGTGCAGAACACCCGATGCAGGACTTTCACCTGGGCCAGGTGCGGGGCGAGGCGCTCGAGGACTCCAGACAAGGTCACTGTCACATCTGGAGAAAGGTGAGAAGGTTCAGCAATGGGCAGGATGTAACCCAGCACACTGCAACTCAAACAGGAGACTACATGTGGTGTGGCCTACAGAAAGAGGTTCAAAGCACTGCACACTTCCACAATAAAATGTGATCTCTACATAACAGCAGGCCACGGCTGGCACTTTTCTGGAGGAAGATGTTATGGTTTGAGAGGCCTTTCACTACCTTTCACTATGACCTCCCTCTCTATGGAGGTGAGCTCTTCCTTGAAGATGGCAAAATACTTATAGAGGGCCCACACGAAGGCCTGGTACGTCCGGAACGGAGGCTCCGAGCCCTTCCTAGAGGAGGGGGTGGCCCCGGGAGGGCCCGTCTCTGTGCTGTGGCCTGTCACCTCATCGATGAACCTCTGCAGCCGCGATATGGCCTGACCGTAGGAAGCGATATGCTCCAGCACTGAGTGAAGGCAGTTCTGCAGGACAACAGCATGAGAAGGCGCTGGGGGTCAAAACACAGATGGGCCCTGGGCATGCAGAGCTTTATAAGTGAGTCTCGCACAAACAATGAGAAAAGACAGCCAGAGCCACTCACGCTCGTCAGGTGAGTCACAACCACATCTGGCCGCACCGACACTTTGCCCTCATGATGCTGAAATATGAAAAGCTTCCTCACTCCAGAAAAAAGCCTAAGAAAACAGGAAACAAGTTACATTCTGTAACCTCCACCGGACACCTTCCAGGTGGATCTCGCACTCTTTGCTTGGCTCTGAAATGACCCAATTTTGTCATACGACACAAAAGGCTTTTATGTCCCAGTGTAACATAAAAGCACATTAAACAATGGGAGCTTAACGCCAGTAATACCCCAGACTCTGGGAAAACAGGGCGTGTTCTGTAGGTGTTACCAGGATTCCTTAATGCAATTAATCTCTCTGTCTCACCAAAGTGTCTCCCGTATCACCTGGGTCTCGGTCACAAAGGCCTTCTCTTCAGGGAAGTACAACGGATCAGTGTTGTACAAATGCTGGTCCCTGGGGGAGGGGGCAGAGACAATAGAGGTTAACAGCAAACTGGAGACCCATGCAATGTGCCAATGGGCATTACCTGGTGTGCACACACACTCACACACACTCGCACACACTACCATTGTCCCAGTAACTCAGAACAGGACTGCAATCTCACAAGTAATAAAAGGATTTTCCCACAGTCTTTGGAGCTGTTTGTTCACCACTAGTGTTACTGTTACCATGACCATAACTAGGCAGATGACTGGCAGACACACACACAAGCTGGCGGACACACAGACAGTCACAGCCCTGACTACTGTGGAAGTTCCTTCCCCCACGCCTTCTTTCACAGGCAGCCCCAAAGTCTGGCCCAAAGCCCGGATCTTACCACACATTGAACAGGTTGGAGTGGAGATGCAGGCTGTGTGAAAAGCGGGGTGCCTGGGCTACCCAGTAAGGAGTTACTATGTGCTGTTCCAGCCAAACACGGGCCTCCGATTCACCTGCTGCAACCACAGCACACGGCATGGCAGTTAAGGACACACACCACCTGGCTGCTGGTTCAAGTCTTAGGAAGGAATCTGCTGTTGATCCCTTGAGACTGGTAATTATCCTGCATTTCTACGTTAATATACTACGTACGTGTTTAAAATGTACGAAAAAAGTAGGTATAGATGAACTACATCATCAGAGGAGTGTTTTCAACTATAACACTGAAAGCAGATCAGAATCTCACAAGACACAAAATAAATCAAACACAAACTTTTTGTCAACACAGTGTCCGAACTACAAGCTATCTGTCAGCTAGAAAACAGTGCTGAGCTTGGAGAGTTGCACGCTCACCCATCCAAGCCAACTGGACTGCTTTCTTGGAGTGCTCAGTGTCCTCCTGGGGTGTCCGGTCCACTTGAATTCCAGAGTCTTCTCTGCTCAGAGGCTCCTCACTGTCCTCTTCCTCGCTGTCCTCCTCTGACCATTCCTGTTGACAACGGCACCAAGGACTGTCATTTTCAAAAAGAGAGGCGATACAAGCGGTGTCATCACCCCCCACCCCTTCCAAGGACAACAGCTACAAGTGGTACCATGTCCCTGAGGGCAACAACACCAGTGCTGTTAACCCCTCCTTCCTTTACCTTAGCACAAAGTGTGTCAACTGGTACCTTCCACTACCAACAGAATAACTGTCCACCAAACTACCAGTTCCTATTTTAGAAGCTTTATCAAATTATACAATGCTTACAGGCTTGATTCAAATAAAGGCAGGACCTGAACCAAGGCCACGTAAAGTATAAATTTGTACAAACCACTCACAGGAGTGTCAGGATAGGGACTGGTATCAACATCCTCCCCCTCCATCAGATATTTACCCCAGTCAAACTTATCCTCTTGTTCTGCAGATTGGGGAGAAATGCAAAGTCATGACAGCATCACGTGTTGGGCAGAGCCCAAAGACAAGATGTGGGAGGGCTCACCACTGGCCTTCACCCTGGGCGTCTCAGTGTACTCAGCATTGGAGGGAGAGTCGGACAGGAGGAGCAGCAGGGCCAGAATGCCATGATGGACATCTGTCTGCAGAGAGGCAGTGAGGAGAGCGTGCAGTAACCCAACAGCATGTACCGATACAGTGTTCTCATACCACCCCCGATCCCCCAGCCACAGCGTACCCTCGTCCCATCTGTGTAGGGCAATGGCGAGCTGAGGAACTCCTCCGTCAGCCGCATCCAGCTCTCCGCTTTCCTCAGGTCAGAGTTCACCATGAGCTTCTCATAAATCCTTACAGAAACACAGAGAAGAAGAGGCATCAGTTGGTGAACCAGCAAACACCTGCACGCTCTCAAGAACCCACAAACACCTGCACGCTCTGAAGAACACATAAACACCTGCGCGCTGTCAAGAAACGTCAAGGTGCATCTTCTTTAACGCTGAGAACTTTGTAATGTCTATGTTCTGCACATAATTACAGTACATGAAAATATTAACTTACCCATTGATTGTGCGTTGCACTTTATGGCTGTTGACATCAAGGAAACGGTGGAACCTGAGCAGATGAAAAAGATGGAAATACAAGTTCTGTACGTGCTGTTTTTAATGTTCATTCTGCAAAAATGTGCAAGGATGCTTTAAACGCGATCCGTCTTTACGTTGACTGTTACCGGAGCTGCCAACAACAGCTCGTTAGGAATGCGTCCAACGTGCAAAACACGTCCCATACAAATCACGATACAGCCTACAGCCCGGTTCTTGGCCAATTACATAAATACAGTTCACTTTTTAAGGGCATCGACTCAGTTTATCTGCTCTGCTTGATGGCACATCACCGGTCCGTCATCTGATTTTGACTGACATGGTCTCCTTTCTTAATCATTGGTACCTGAAGCAACGCCTTTAGATCCCACTGACCTAAATTTAACTTTAAACATAACTTCAAACATCTTCAACTTGTCATTTGATTAGTCTATGCGATACTACAGAACAATGTGCTTACCGAGATCTTACCTAAAGTTGGACCAGACGAATTTAAGCGCCATTTGGAAATTCTGATCGTCTTCGTCGTGTATACCGCTGATGTGTTTAATTAGCTTTTTTGCCTCCACGTCCAGTTCTTTTTCGAATTTTGTCGAAAAGGCCATTTTTACCGTTTAACCGGCTGGCTAGAAAGCCAACCTGCCAGACAGACACCCAACCTGCACGATATGACAGTTCAATTTCCAGCGGCTATTTGGCTGTTGATGTCGTTATCATATCATGAATATTCTCAAAACCATCTTAAGACACCAAGTGATAAGAATTAACTGCACAAGCAATCAGATCTACGATTAAGTAACATAATACAGTTTCCTGGATTTTATTAGCTAGCTCAATGTGCTAACAACATTAGCTCCAGTCTTGAAACATAACTGGCACCTTAAACTACTAAGTGACAGAATGTCACCTCTATACTTGAGTAACTAAAGTATAAAAAATTATGCATGCATCGATGTCGTGAATTTTTGAAGTGTTGACATATCTGTAGTGCACGCATTCCAGAAGAAAATGTGCCAATTTGATAGTGCTACCCATCCACGGTGTTTATGAATTCAGCATCTTCCCTCTCTTTCAGCCTCAGTTTGATGGCCAACCGAGCACTTACACGAGAAAAGCGACACCACTGCATCTATAATTTTGTGGCCAACAAAGTACTTACACTGAAAAATACCAGCCGCAGCATCTGAACACCGAATTTTCGCCTCAGTCAAGGGAATTAATTTGTAGGCACACGCACACACACGTTAGCAAACTGCAGATTAGATGATTAGGTGAGAATATTCTTTAATAGTCATGTGTGTCATTTTAACTGTATATTAGATATACCAAGCTATGTGTGTTTATATACAGATTGTGTACAAGTTGTCTGATTTATAATTCTTTCCAGTATAAATGTGGAATGTTTTTCTTGCATACATATTTCTATTATTTATAAATATGTAACCCCCATCCAAGTAGAAATTTTTATTTTACAAATAAAGGTTGCAATAGTTGAGTAGGATTCTGTACAGATGGTGATTCTTGTATTGTTTACGTATAAACACGATTATATTTTTCTTGCTAGTGGGCTTGGTACTTTGACAGATAAAACGTGAAACTGACATTTTCTGAACAACGG
This sequence comes from Chitala chitala, assembly GCA_025773905.1. NCBI lineage: Eukaryota > Metazoa > Chordata > Actinopteri > Osteoglossiformes > Notopteridae > Chitala > Chitala chitala. Next base: position 947,758 of record JABJVR010000063.1, read on the forward strand.
ATAAGTTAGAACTGGTTTTTATAGTCCTTTTAATCTAAATAATACACAATTTTCCATTGCGACGGGATAAATTTTAGTAGATAGATTATCCGCAGATTTAGTGCGTCAACAGATGAGTCAGTCGGTCATTCTCTCGGCTCAAAAAAAGTTTAAAAGCTTAATGTAGATCAGGCTTTTATTTTGACAACCTCAGGAGGGCGTGTCTGTAGCGGACTGACGCGACTCCCGCAGCCTTCACTTAAACTTGCCGACGGCAGTCTCCTGCTTTCACATAGGGGCGCTCTACCGTCAGCGAAGGACAGCTCCGGAGTACGCACTAACAGAGGAAATGAAGAGGCGGATTCAGAGAAAATACTTGATTTTGATTCTAGGATATTCTGTGTTACTTCTGTTTATTCCTTATATGATGGACTACAGGAGTAAAGCGACTCATGTTAAACATGGAGTGCAGCAGCAGCGGTGTCCTGATTTGGACAGCACCATGGCACTGTGGAATAACGGGGATAAATCATCCAACAACACCGCTACTGTGGAGGACGTCGTCATTAGGAATCACTCTAAAATACACATTTACCTGCATGCCACCTGGAGGACAGGTTCTTCGTTCTTGGGGGAGTTATTCAATCAGCATCCCGATGTGTTTTATTTGTACGAGCCCATGTGGAGTATGTGGCAGGCACTTTATCCGGGCGATGCTGGGAGTCTCCAAGGGGCCGTGCGGGATATGATGAATTCTCTTTTCCACTGCGATTTCTCCGTCTTAAAACTTTATGCGGGAAGTACTAACATCACTACCTCGCACATATTCGGCTGGAAGACAAACAAAGTGATTTGCTCCTTGCCGCTGTGCAGCGCCTACGACAGACGCGAAATCGGCTTGGTTAAAGATGATGTGTGTGAAAAGTGTAAGCCGCGAGACATCGCGGAATTGGAGAAGGAGTGCAAGAAGTATTCAGTTATTGTAATTAAAGACGTGCGAGTTTTGGATATTGGGGTACTGATTCCTTTAATTAGAGACCCCAGCCTAAACCTCCAAGTTATTCAGTTGTTTAGGGACCCCCGCGCTGTCCATAACTCCAGACTGAAATCCAAGCTTGCTCTGGTGAAGGAGAGTATCCAAGTGCTGAGGAGTAAGAGGCAGGCAGACAAATACAAGCGTCTCCTCATGCCCAACAACAGAGCCAATCGCGCCGAGAGTTATGTGTCAAACGCCATGGAGCTCATATGTGACAACTGGCTTAACGACATGATGCTCGTAATGAGTGCGCCGCAGTGGCTGAAGAGGAATTACATCCAGTTACGTTACGAGGATCTGGTCCTGCGGCCGGTGCACGAGCTGGGGAGGCTGTACCGATTCTCAAACCTGACATCCTTCCCGGACATCGAAAAGTTTGCTCTGAACATGACGCATGGAGAAGGCTACTCGTCAGAAAAGCCCTTTCTCATATCTTCCAGAAACGCCAAAGAGGCTATATTCGCTTGGAGGGAGCGTTTAAGTGTCGATCAGGTCAGTCAGGTGGAAGCCTATTGCAGCGAGGTGATGCGACGATTAGGATATGAGAAAATTCATGTGGACAAAACGTAAGATTCAACCGACATCTAACAGGTAGGGCTTTAAATAACTGTATACAATGTGTCGACTGTAAACGATCAGACGCTCTAAACACTTGCAGCCGTTATTTAAGCAGGCCGTATATGTTACATTGAACTTGTATCTGTTACAATGTAGACCGGGGGTTAAAATGATAAAATCGAACTGAAAAAAAAATGAGGATTCATTTATTATTTGATTGCGCATCTTCTGAAATAATAATCCGTTATTACTTGAAACTAGGGTGGTCGATAAAGGTAGCAGCAAAAACTCACCAAAAGAGACGCACTTACTGTACGTTTAATGTATAATGTCCATAAAGCTCCCGATTAAACGAAGCATTACATTATTTGTTGTCGGCTTTTTATTTGAATAAGTATTTATTAGATTGAAGTAAAACTGGAATGTAAATCCAACTGAACATTTCAGACAGGCATCAGTCCAGTCCCTAAAACTTAGTCTAAATATGAACGAACGTGCAGTTTTATGTAATATGCCTTTTCGAAGGAATAAAGCGTTTTTCCAGGCACTAAAGCCGGCACTTAAACACACCATATTAAAATAAGAATAGTACAGTTAGCTGTAGTTCCATTAAACGGTGTTTTGTAAACAAACCGAAAGGCATCATGGGGGACGTAGTCTTTCTGTTGTTGATACTCAGGACTCATTACAACTCAGAAGTGTGGTTTGCAAGTACAGTGTACAGATGTTAACACCGTTAAAAGGTACACATGAAATTTGAGAATGTTACTGTATGTGTAAGGTACCCAAATAAAAAAATGTGAACATCATATTAAGAATGAATATGACACAATGGGCATTTTAATTGCTTCCATTTCATCATAAACTGATAGGGCCCATTTCTAAACACAAGATTTCCCTGCAGTTTTCTTATGATACAAACAATCAAACTTGCAAGGAACTTTATGGCTTTAACAATATGTGTCGTCGTTGGGCATGGTGCTTGCAGCAGTGTGACGTATTTACCATATCACTTGTACAGTAATAAATTTTTTTTAAAGCTTTATTACGAAAAGCTAATCTGTACCTATCCACAGATACCTTACAGGCACTATTGTCATACCTGTTTCTTTGACAAAACTCAACTTGAACAATTGGCAAAAAATGCAAAAGTAATGTACCCAGCGAATTAAAACAGTCTGTTCAAGAGCTCTATTTACAGCAGTGGTTATTAGGTTAATTAGGAAGTTGCCTTGGGCACCAAGTGGCACAGCAGTGGCATAGCGGCATGGCTAAAGAGCACACAGCGTGTGCCGTTATGTGAGAAGCAGGGCCAGGGCCACTACTGTCTGTCTATCTGTAAATTAAATCTCTTCACGGATGAGTGAGGAAACAGGAAGGCACTTACTGTCACACTATCAGAGCAGGCAGCAGGTCAGCGGCACCAGGTTAATACGTTAAACAGAGCAAACGTCCAACTCAGGATGGGTCCAGTGGCTGAGTGGAGTTGGCGTTTAATGAAATAACTGCACATTTGCTCTAAAAGTGTGGTTAAACTGGGCGTGCTGGAACATCTGAAGATTCCAGTGTTGTCCGCGTGAAGGCAGTTTTGCAAAATCTTCCTCACTTGGCCCCTTTTCTGGACAGAAGTTTTCTGGGAGTTGCACTTTTCTGTGCTGTTTCAGCTGTGTCCCGTATAGTCATGTCTTGCTTCACAGTTCCACATCCTTGATGAGTATAGCAAACTTTGTACAGATCGGGGAATGTAATTAACTTTGTCTCCTGGTTATATCTTTTGATTAAATGGAAGGTTGCCTGGATACTGTCATCTTTCTAATTTTGAGATTAAGCATCTAATCCACCAAGGGTCCATTAACTAATTATTGTGGCTGCAGAGCAAAGCACAAAGCTGCCAGGGTCCTGCTTTTGGAAAGAATGAGCAACAGATTTCAAGGCTTCCATTAAACATTGCCATGAATTTGAAAGGAGTGGCCGTTAGGTGTGTTGTTCATTTATCCATGAATCTGTTGAAATGTTAGCAATGAAATGGAAAGAGCTGTCCTCTGCAGGCCACGGCTGCAGCTCTTATCAGGCAAGCGCCGCCACCTTAGCACACGTGGCTATTGGCTTATTCAGGGCTTCAGTTAAAAGGTATCCTGTTTTTGGGGCCATCGCTGGATTTTGCTAGAGCACAAATGTACTTTTCTGACAGTAATGCGAGACCACATATACGAGCGTAGCTCTGATAGAGGCCCATTTATTCCCATTCGACCGCCCTGTGCAGTCCTGCCATGTGGACAGGCTTGACCGGGCTGCGGAGGCCCAGGCGCGCCCTCCCCGACAGGGAACAATGTGGGCTTGTTGAAGGCAGGTGATTCGGGACAGTCCCGTCATGGTTTCCGACAAACGGGGCCTTTCAAGGGTGCCCGGGAGCGTCAGCTCCCACCACGCGGTGACTGCATGTCACCACACGGGACCGAGCACACAGCCATACACTGTCTTCTCCAACCCCCAGCTGTCCTTTCTCTCTTCAACAGCACAATTTCAATAAACATTTTTACTGTAGAATCATCAGAATCTTTGCGGTGTCTCTTCCCTCTTTATTTCTGTTCGTTAGCAGAAATTTGATAGCGACCTTGAATCAAGCCTCGTGATTAACTAACTGACATCGAGAACATCTGATCCTAGGCTGGACAGTGCATTCAGGCTTCACCTTGCCGTTTTACTCTAACCCTTCCTCCTCCACCACCTCCTCCCCTCTTTTCCAGGAGCGTGATGTACAGAGGAGGACCGCGAAGGGACAGGATGTGAAGAAGAGAGACACATGAACTGATGTGACAGCTGTGTTTTCTCACGGCGAGGTGAGGCGGAGGGCACCAACACAGTGTCTGCACCGCGACAGACGTGATGCTGCCTGCGCACAGGAGGAAGGTCCTCCTCTCCGACCGCTCTTCATCATTCAAAGCACCCCTAAGTGCCCAGACCTCATTAGCGCAAATCAGCGCTAATTTCACCATCCTCTTGAGATATGAATTGACAAGGGGAGCCGAGCTGCCTTGAAGACGGTTGATGACACGGGGCGTGGGGGGCTGGCCTCATTCTCTAGCCTTTCCACACCGCTACACCTCACCTGGCCAGGTGCAGCAGCTTCACGCAGCAAACCCACACGTCTTCTAGCCCCGGGGTAGAAGACAAACTTACAGGCCTAACAGTTTACTTGAGGACTAAAGATTAAAAAAAAAAAAAAAAAGTTAATGCTAATAATGTATACTTGACTGCAAGTGTTTACTGTGCGATACACGCCATAAAACGTCAGTTATTTTTTCGTATGTAAATAAGGTGAAGTGTAGCCTCAGTGGTTGGCGCTGGCTACTCTGCTGCCAGGAATAGTAACCATGTGACAACATGGCTCCACCCACCCTCCAGAAGGCATGGCAGATCCAGCTCATTGTGCAACCCTGTACTGAGGGTCACCATCAGACCGCATGGGGCGGAAATGTACAATGTACCTGTTACAAATGACAAACTTCCTGTGACAATACAGGCTATGTATTTTGTCTCTTCCCAATGTCAAAGTAATAGTATTTTTGCTCACTGATCATCAGTATATATAGATACACCAAAAAAAAATGCAGATGTTGGTCCAAGCAGAAAAACTGTTCTATGTTTAGACATGAATAAATACAAAGAGTCCCTAACAGCACTTTGCTTTCACTTCTCCTGCAAGAACGTAGTGTGGTACATGTACGTTTATTCCATTCCATTTGATATTTCCAATACATTAATTTATCTGTGATTGACAGCCGGCATTATAAGGAAGTCAAGGATTGGGCTACATTGAACGGAAGATGGGTTTGTACATGTACAAACTATGGACAAAAGTCGATTTCTTAAATTGTCACATTTTAAAATGTACATATTTTGGCTCAGACAGTGCTACAATCAAGACTAAATAAAGGAAAGCTAAAATGAAAAGCCAAAAAAGAAAAAAAAAAAAAAACCCCTGAGGGTTGGAGAAGGTATGTACATCAGCACGCCAGAAGCAGCAAATGGTTTCACCTACCCATGAAGGACACCTGTACAGAGGGGTTAGAAGTTCAGGTACATGGGCAGAATGAAAAACTCAGCCAAGAAAAATGTGAACAGAAGCATAAAATTCCATCAAATGAGAAATTTGACTTCATTTTAATATAAATCCATTCAGCTTGATGCAATTAGCCATGGTTTCCTGTCAGACTGATATACATGCTGACATTCAGGAGAAATAAGGACTGGAAAAAAAAAGTAGTGTTCCTAAGGAGATGCACTTACTGGTGAGCGGCGTGGAGGACAGAGGAGGAGGAGGAGCTGAAGTCATGCCAGGTCCATTAAGAGACCAGGACATGGAGTTACTGCACAGTATTCATGTGCTGCATGTTTTATGTTTTGCCCGCATTGCTAGAAACAAAATTATCAAGGTGCCACAAGCATTTAAGCTTCAATACATAGTTCTCATATGACATAACATGGGCCAGTGGTCACAGGCGGCCATATTGTAGGGCAAACAGCAGTGCAGCCGAGGGCACTTGTGCATAACGTAATGAAAAAATGAGAATAGTGCTGGCTGAGACTTGAGCTATGTATAGCATTTTGTACCCTTGCTTTGAAACCATAAACATTGGCTATTACTGAGATGGCGAATTAGATGCACATCACAGCGTCTCCCTGCCATTTCAAGCGACACATATACGAAGGTAACCTCCTTTACCAGCAGCCCTCAGCAGCCTGCTCCTCTTCCACACGGCCTGCTGCCACTTTCCGTGCTGCCACCCACAGTAAGTGTTGTGCCATCAAATCGGGTTTTAAAAAGCGTGCAAATCAATGGCTAATGTGTGATGGGTTGTGTACAAAAAAAAAAAAAAAAAAACCCCACAACAACACACCACTTCCACTTATGAGACAAGTAACAGGTAATGTGAGACTCAGTATTTTTTTTATTCAAACTCCAAACCTTCTTTAAAGGTCATTGAATATTCAGTCAGTGAACATTCTGTACGTTCAATAAAGCAGGAAACATGCAGACATCACGTGGATAAATCAGCGCAGCGTGGGCAATGCCTCTGCAGGGAAAATAGGTTGGAGACATACAAGTATGCAACAGACTCATCGCTTGGTCTATGCCGCAGTCGTTCTGGGCGCTGCACCTGACACGGCCAAAAGACAAGCGTGCAGTGGTCTGGCAAGGGTGCGACAGCAGCTCGCCTGCAGCTAAAGTGCGTCGTTTCTATTTTTGGAGCTTGTGGTGGGGAGGGAGGGGGGGGTGGCTGCGCTATCATATTACATCATTTAATGGGGAAGCATCGCACTCTCATTTCTGGTCAGACACAGCTGAACTGCACATAAACCAGAGCAGACGAAGGAAAAAAAAAAAAAAAAAACTAAGCAGATGAAATCATAAAAATGTGCTGCTTGTCTGACACAGGGCTAATGAACAGAAATGGTTAGAAATATAAGTAGTCAATTAGCAGTTAATTAGCAGCATCTCCAAAGTACCACTGATGACAGCCACCTGTACCGTGAACACGCCCACCTTAGCCAAGCGCAGGTGGGCAGAGCAGCAATGCAAACGTCTCCTTGACTGGCCTGAAACACGGTTCACACCATGGGATCTTTGTGCATGTAATAAACTCAGGGCTAGTATGAAAGAGGCCAAGTTTGACAAAATATAAATGCCTGCACACAGAGCAGGAGGTGCATCTCATGGCACTCGGAGGACTAAAGACATGGAAAGCACAGTTAAAAAATAAACCAAAAATTCGGCATGTCCGATTCTTCATTACACAATAAAGGAAGCAACCACAGTCCACCAGAAGTCTTACATGACTTCCCTCTTCTATGAATGAAATGTACACTCCCTCTGCTTTGCACAGTTTTCTATCCGCCAGTCTGTATTATAATGGAGTGCCACAAACACAATGAGGCCTCCAAAAACAAACTGCTAAACTGAGGGTGCCAACACTTTGGACGAGACATAAAAGTTCGCCATCTTCAGAGAAGAGCGGGGGCAGAAGAAGATTCTGTTCCTCCTCCACAGAGGACAGGCTGAGGAGCTGCTGATCTTAAAGACAGGTCTTCCAACAGCTCATGAGTCTTCCTCCAATTAGCTTGCAGTTCTCAGTTGCCACAGTGACAGGATACACCTCCTCGGCATTCCTGTGAAGATCAAGACTTTAACCTGTGTTCTCCATGAACGTTCTGGCTTTCTGTCCAAGCAAAAAAAAAAAAAAGAGAATGAGACATGGAGAGTGGCAGGGTGAGCCGGCCCCTCGCTCTGCACAGGCGAAGCTTTCAGCTCTCATTCCTCCTCACTCTAGTCCAGGTCATGAGAAGGAAACTCAGATGTCATCTCTGCTCCTGCAACAGAAGCCTGGGAGGGGGACAAAGAGACTGATGGGGGGGTACGAAGCCAACTGGGATAAAGTAACCCATCCCCTGCTTTCACTTCCGCCCTGTCCTGTCTTACTCCAGTGTCTGGCCTCAGTTGAACTGGATAAGGGAGGGGAGGAGAGTGGGGGGCCTTTGACACGAGGATCTGGGAGGGCAGTTGGCTGGGGTAGGGGGGAGGGGGGTGCTCTCAAGCGTGCTCCTCGGTGGGAAACACCAGGCGAGTCCCTCGGCTTATTGCGTCTCGCTCCCGGATCTCCAGCTCTCGCTCCAGTTCGGCTGACTCCGTGCTGCCCCTGCCCTGCTTGCCGTTGACCCCACCCCATTCAGAGCCGCTGCTGTCGTGGCCCCCTCCGTTGGCTGCGACGGCTGTGTCTCCGTAGGTGAGTGTCAGGTCTCCGTCGTTGAGTATGAGGTCCGAGTCAGTGTCCCTCAGCTGCTCGTGGTTCTGTGGAAGACAGTGACATTGACACGGTCCCGTCGGAATACGGAGCAAAAGGTCGTGTGGGAAGTGCTTTGTGTGAGAGCCAGAGGCTCTCACAGAACTAGCCAGAGAGCCAACGCTGTAGAAGCAGATCAAGGTGAGATTACACAAGAATAGAGGCCAAATTTAAATGAATCCAACAAGAGGGTTAAAGGCAGCCTGCAGGATAATTACAGAAGGAGGCTGTTCCTTGCATTTAGCAAACAAATCTTTCCTTAGCATTTCTACAGATTCTCAGAAAAACCTCCAAGAGGTTTGCTGTCAGGCATAAATGTGGCAGCACATTCAGGCTCTGTGCCAAAGTGCAAATCAAACAGCCTCCACGCTGCTGGGGTTAGCAAGTAACGTCAAGATGACGATTTCACGCCTGAACAACAGATCCCTCAGTCCAGCAGGGGAGGGAAGCTGCAAAATGGGGAGGGGTCCAGACAAACGGCTGATTCACTGAAATGCAGCCTGAACAGCGAAGGGCACCCAAGCCCCAGGAGAGAAGACAATGAGACGAAAATATAATCGAGTAAACAAGCACATACACAGATACTTCTTATGTGTGCCCAAACATCTTTGTGTTCAACCTTTTCTCTTCTACGACCTCTACTAACCAGAGATCATTAATCATACAGCCACAATTTCCAGAAATTGTAACAATTTCTCAAACCAAAATGGAATTCCCACAGAAAGACCAGACATCTTCACTTACGTTTTGACAAAGTTCACTGCCTGGTTTTGTCCTGACCTCTTTCCTGATTAATATCACAAGAAAAATAAGCGACTACACTTTTAAAAAATTATTTGAAGCAGTTGGGGGGGGGGGGGGGGACCAACACCCCCCCCACCCGCCCCATTGTTTGGGAACA
>JABJVR010000063.1:976032-988782 GCA_025773905.1 Chitala chitala
GTGTCCCTGGTGCTGACTGTAACACCACCCTTTAACACTGTGTCCCTGGTGCTGACTGTAACACCACCCTTTAACACTGTGTCCCTGGTGCTGACTGTAACACCACCCTTTGACACGGTGTCCCTGGTGCTGACTGTAACACCACCCTTTGACACTGTGTCCCTGATGCTGACTGTAACACCACCCGTGCAGTACCATGTTCCTGATGGGGCCGCTCAGGCAGCTGAAGAGAATGTGCGATAAGACCAGAGCTCTGGCCACCGTCATCATGCTGGTGAGACCCTGTCCGCACGTGACACTTAGTCCTCGCTCTGGACACAGGCGCCAGAAATGCGCAGGCCATTGTGCCTTACACTTGTAAAAGACACTTGTAAAAGATGAATGGTTCAGCTTTAGAACTGAGTGCAAAGTACACCAGCTTCCTGTCACGTATTTAAAAAGTGGGCCCTCACTCAGGGAAATTACAATTCAGGTGCCGCTGCGTTTCGCCAGGATGTTCCAGGACAGCGAGCGGCGTCTGTGCCGTTCCAGTCCTGCTGAGAGTCGCCACTCGGGCGGTCGTGTGCTCTCGAGTGGAGGGGCTGTCGTGGGGGGCTCGGAGAGGGCTCTTTTTTTAAAATTTTTTTACTGGCTCTGGACCTGGTTGGGCTGAGATGAGCTGACAGTGCCAGCAGGCGAGTGGGCTTTTGTAGGTGTGCCAAACCCAGAGGAGCGGTGACACAGGGCAGGCAGACAGCGGGACAGGTTCAACTACATCTCCACCGGGCAATAAACAAACCCCCTAACACCATAACGAAGGAGACAATACCCTCTCCAGAGCACACTCTTCCTCATGTGTTTTAACACTTTAATGCACGATCATTCTTTACTTACGAGGTGCGTGTGTGCATTTTATCGTTTTAGGACACGTTAGGGACAGTGTTTTGATGTAGGATGTCCTCAGGGAAAGATGAAGACCATGGAGCTGATTTTGTAAAGATGTTTTATCCCTTTGCATGTCTTTCCTCATTTTAAACTTTAGGTTTGTTAATTGTTATGTGATTGTTTGGTTTTTACAGACGTGCCTTGCACTGACCATCTGTGCTGTGTTTTGGGTAAGTGGGGGCTCATCACAGGTTTGAAACGGGTGCAAAGCCTTATGGGAAGATGGGGGAGTTGTTTGTCGGAGCACTGGAGTCTTGGTGGTGTAGGTCAGATTCTAATGGCTCTTTCTGTTTCTTCCAGTGGAAGAACAAGGGTCTCGCTCTACTCTTTTGCATCATGCAGTTCCTCGCCTTTGCATGGTGAGTTACTTCTGGTGACTCCCATGTGACATGCGAGCCTCATGCAACCAACGTCAACATTGTTAAAATGACAGAGATCACATGACAATAGCTGGTATGTTGTTTGGAGAGGCCTTGTTTTGTGTGTGGTGCATAGGTGACTGGTTTCCAGTCTGACATGTCTCTGGTGTGACTGGTGACCCTGGGGAGACGAATGCTGTTACACAAACAGTGACACCAACGAGAATTCAAGCCTTCTCCTTTTCTCTTGATGCCTTCCAGGTTCACAGCATAATTAATCCCCTTTTTGAAATACCAGACCAATTATTTATCTAGCTTTCAGCTCGAGCAATTTGTATAAGGGCAAAATAGTGGACGCCAAGCCCGGCAAACACGGCTGCCTTTGTTCTGTCAAGCACCCTCGTTTGCAGTGGCACCTGACGGACACTGAAATGGTGTTTAAAGGTTTTTTTAAACACCCAGATGCTGTGCCTTTTTATCAGGTACTCATCGTTAAAGCATGGCTGCTCTTTTGAGCCGTTTTTATTTTCAAGACACGCCGACTTGTGCAGCAGACGTGGCTAAGGGATGGCTGCTGGAGGTACAACATTGTCACCATGTCCCCAAAAGGAGCCTATGTGCTGACAGTTGCTATGTCAACAGAAATTAGTTTTCAAAGAAGTTGTGTGGACACCCTGATCGGTGACTTTCAATTCAAACTGAATTAAGTTTTTGCCGTGTGGTTCGGTAGTTTCAGCAAGTGCTTTTGGTTTCAAATAAAAGCCGAGTTTGTGCCAGAGGTTCTCGTTGATGTTCTGTTTATAACATTAATTCTCCATTTTTACAGGTATGGACTGTCCTACATTCCATTTGCAAGGTGAGTCTTAATTTTTTGTAATTTGTTTCATTCTGTGTTTTTGGTAATTGCCTGTAATTGAATGATGTGAGCTTTACTGTATTTCATTAAGCACATGTGATGTGTGTGTATTGCTGCTAGAGAAGGAACAGGTATGGTGGTATTTACTCACCTGTCAGCATGTGCTAAACCTGCCATAGCAATGTAGCTTAGACAGAAGCAGTGTATCCGGTGATGTAAGTCAGGTGTGCTCCTGAGCTGGTACCTGTCTGTACAAAGTAGAAGAACGGTGTTGTCCTGGAGGACCTGCACACTTCCAGGTATCTGAGTTATCTGCAAACATACGTACCTTGGTGACGTTGCTCTTGTGGTCCAGCGAGGACTTTGATTACACGGTTAAATTTAGTGAAACCAGCAGGCCTTCAAGCTCTTGTGAGAACATACCAGATTTGTTACAGTTTGCTTGTATTTTATCCAAAATGTGTCCAAAGGAGGGTAAACAGAAAAGACACTGCAGGTGTCCTTTTTATTACCGATGAATAAATGAGAAAGTGTCCAGTGCACATACGGTGTGGACAGGGACATGAGCTTATGGCAGTTGGGTGTGGCTGGTGGCTTAGATGCTGAAAAGGAGCGTCTGGTCTGTCTGTAAGCTTGGAAACAGTGTAACAACATAAGCAGTATGACTGTAAACACCCCCTGGTATTTATACGGGTGAACATGAGAACTGCAGCTCAACTCCTTATTAAAAAAAAAAGGCCAGTTCACTTGGTTTAGTGTGTGAGTAGTGGTGTGCAGGTAGGTTAGTTTTTTTTTTTTTTTTTTTTTAACTCGGGGGTTGCTCTTGCGTGGTGCTGCCGTGAATAAACATGCTGCTCGTGATTGTCTCTCTGTAACAGGTTGCATGTGTGTGCGTGTGTGTGTCTGTCTCTCTCTCTGTTTCCAGAGATGCAGTGATAAAGGTGTTCACACTTTGCCTGAAGTGAGGGGACCCCTCCCTGCCCTCCTCATCGCCTCTTACTGGCTGGTCTTCAGACCCCCATCCCTGCTGTCAGTTCCACAGCTCCTACTGGGCCCTGTTTTGGCACAGGTGCCCCCTCCCAGCTGTGCCCTCCCCAGTTTGCCCTCACCATACAGTGCTGTTGTCCTGGACTGTTCTTGTTGCTGCTTCATGATCTTCTGTGCCTTTAAAGCATTAATCCCTAATCATTTGATAGGGACATTTTGTACTATTATTAACATCAGCTCAGCTTTGTTTGTACCATATAAAGCAAACAGGAAAGGGCCTCATAATTCCATAACGAACTACCTTTTTTACACTACGTTACAGGTTATTCACTACTAATGTACCTCCTGTGCTGTATGCTTTAAGGTCAGGTGAAGGACAGATGTGTTTGGTTTTTATACAGTTTAGAGCAAAGCCGTACAAAAATCAGAATGGAGGTTTTGTTTGTTTACATGTTATTCTAATATACTTTTTAGTAAAGCCGTAAGCGTGGAAGGTTATGTAAAGGGAATTTTTAAAGATTTTAGTACTTTACGTGTCCCTTTATGGTCTGCAGCGCATACTAGCCACTTTTTGGTAAATAATGTTTGTCTCCAGTAGCCAGCTTTGTGTTTCCTTTTTATTTTATGATCCATGACAGACCGTTGAGTGTAAATGTTTGGACTAACGTTTTACCAGTTATATAATGAATTTATACAAAACCAAGGGTAAACATTACTTAAACATTGGTATTTGGTGTAAACAGTTAATGTAAATAATGTGGATATTTTAATTTTTGGATTTAATGAACATGAATGTTTTTACACACCAAAAACAATTTTATGTTATTGTATTTAACAAAGTAATTCAGAATTGTCATGGCTCTGATATGGCATTTAGATTTTTTTCCCCCCAAATATATTAACATTGCATTATTGCAAATTGGCCATTATGAGACCATACCCATGTATAGCTGGATGTACATTAATTAGGACTTCTACATCACAGCTGTCAAACACTGTATAATTTTTAGCCGTGTCGTGCTGTAGCCCCTGGGACAGTGTGCTGTCTGCAGGCTGTGTTCTGTCCCAGCGTCTCTCTCTTTGCCGTGGTCTCTTCATGCTTCGGTAATGACTTTGGTCACTACCCGTCAACATTCTGGCTCCTCCAACCTCTTTTGTGGTTCTGGTTCTTAAAAGACCGTTTGAATTGTTCATTGTAATGTTGTTCAGCAAGTGCCTTTGGTGCTTTCTGTCGTGTGATGGTGAAGGACAAAGCTGCTGTTTTTTGGTTGATTTAAATTATTAAATTTTCCGTGAAAACCCCCATCTGCTGTAGCATACCCATTAACTTTTCAGAAAACAAATTGCCTAATTCGAGGACTTTGTCTCAGTTCCCCCTTCTATATTCAATAACCACTCATTGTACCGGGCAAATCTCTGCTTTTATATTATCACAATTATCACAAGACATTTCCCAGAATTACTGAGGAGGAGCGCTTGGTAAATGTTCTTGAGTTCCCAATTCACCGAAACAGCTTCCCTGATTTAGGAGGTAGTCGCAGTACCAAGAGAATAACGTGTAAACTGAGAAACACGTATTACACACAACCAAAACTGCTCTGGGATTCAAACTCATTTTCTCAAACAGAGAGGTTGTAGTTTTACAGCAGGAAGTCTTGGTGTATTATTAGTGCAGTAATTAATGGTATAATTTTAATGTGCCTGTAGAGATGTCTCTTATCATATCATAAGGGTTTCTATATTAGTTCTTTCTGCGTTAAAGAGTTATGAGAAATATTAATGTTTTCTATGTCTTATGTATATGCAAGAAAATATTCAGCTTTTTATGTAATTGTTTTAAGTAGCCATGAAATGCATTGCACGTGTTTGTAATATAGAGTCGGTCAGTTGTGGAAACAAACGGTGCACAGATTAAGGGGTAGATACGGCACCACGAGCAAACACACAAAGATCTATTACAGTCTTGTTAAACGCCCATGTGTGTTTCAATTGGGTTCTGGTGTCGCTCAGTTTAGTACTGTAGATAAAGAGCATCCAAAGTGACATCGCCTTAATTCTACCGCTCCGTTTCTATTACTTAGACCCAGTAAATGCTCTCGTTTAACTCCGATTATCGGAGCCGAAGTTATGCGGGCGTCGCAGTAATTCGTGCAGTGAAATATTGCTTTCAATGGTCCGTATACTGCCATGTTTCCTTTTGGACGCTGAATGCCATGTTCATTTAGGACCTTCGGGATTAATTTAATAACAGCCTCGGACTTCAAGCGAATCGGTTACACGTGTGGATGGGCTTTCTTTTATGACCCGTGTTACTTCTGTAGTAATTGTTAATAGTTTCATTACGGTAAAAGCTTGGACAATGTGTGCACAAAATATTCCACTGGTGTCCTTTTATGCACCAGACGCTAAAGGGCTTCGACTTTCTGTTCTGTCCATTTATGCTGGGGAATAATGGCGATGCGTTATGGCTGTTTTCATATTGACAGGACGTGTTTTACATCACATTAGTTAACAGCTTTATAGTCAATGCACGTTTTCAAGACGCAAAAACCAATGGTGTTTTTAAATACTAATGTTACTAAATACTTTAACTGTATGTCTCAAAGACTTTGAGAATCATTCTAACTAGTTGTTTTATTCCTACCCCTGCAGGATTATTTGTCCATTAATGGAGAGATGGCAACGAGGTCGCATACACGTAAAAGATAAAGATTAGAATACAGTGGAAAGTGTACATAATTCAGTGTTTACATGTCCATGTTTGTCACTTGTTTAGTTTTAAGAAATTGGTGTAAGATGGGACCTGTCTGCCAAAAGGTCAGTGGTTTTAGTGATGCTGGAAAACTGGTCTTCGCTTCTAATTTCTAACTTTTGATCCCAAACCACCTCTAGCGCTAATGAAACCTTTATGTGTTTTAAGTCTGCAAATCCTCTAATCTCCTCGGCCATGCGCCTCCTGATTAAAAGGCTGCCTCGGCAGCTGTGACGGCACCGGTCCATCCTTTCGCTCACGCCTGGACCGACGGCAGATCGGGTTTCCATCCTATCGGGGAACACCGAGTCCGTCCTTCTGCTTCAGGTGTTTCAGATAATGTATAGAAGAGATGAAAGTTCTGCTCATGTCTCCTGATTGAATGGGTCCCGCTGGCCTCGGAGACACGAGTGCTCTGGTACTTTAGTGCATGCTAGGTAAAAAAGAACAAACAGGTGCATGGTGCATTCGCCTGTCGTGGCGTCGGACCCATCCATCCATCCACCCACCCATTCTCTATACCGCTTATCCAATTCAGGGTCGCGGGAAGCCTGGAGTCCATCCAAGGAAGGGCGTCGGACCCGCGACGCCGAATCATTTCAGGATAGTTTGGGGTTCGACTGCTTGAACTTTTGTTAAAACCCGTTGAAATAAAATTACTGAAACCACATTTCCACGCTTGGTCATGTTTAATTTCGAGTGTATATATTGTGTTGTACATCTCTATACTACTATATTGTAGCCGTGTTAAAAGACATTATTAAAATGATACAGTACATATTTGTTAAAGATGACGCAATTACGGCCCAGTTATTATTGAAAAGTTTTGGAGAACTCTGTGACCCTGTATGTGACCTAATAATGTACACAATCAGCAGACCTGAATATCTAAATATTTTAAAAGACTGCGTCGTGGGTGGATTGGAGAAAACAAACCATTAAAAACAACGAAGTTAAAAATTATTTTAGGTTGGTGAACGTACTATCATGGCAATGTACGAATACTATATTTATAAATGGGTACCTCGCCTTTTTCCCGTCATTAAGGCGAACTCTTCATGAAAAAAGATGCACTTAAGCATGCGCGCTCCGTGTGTGCGCTTTGCGTGCGCGCTCCGTGTGCTCTGTCCAGAGTGCTGAAACACCCCAAATATCTCAAGCTGAACGTACAACAAAATAACAAATAACGAATTTACATGTTATGTACATTTGAATAAGTTGTAATTCACAATGGCTTTATCTAAATGACAAATGATGTTACTTGTAAAATTTTTACAAAGATATTGAACCATCTCAATAAAACAGTTTTTTGGTGTGTGAGGGTTTGGACTTTTGGTTTACTCAAAACAAGTTTTGTACAAAATCGATCTTCTCTCTATACCAGATAAACGTGTCAACTGTGTTTCATTTTATACGTGGACACCGTTTTGGAAATGTGGATTTGTACCGGCTATAAAAAGGATACAATAAAACTTAAAAAATGGTTTAACCTATTTTAATGTTTTAAAAAAATACATTTAATTGAAAACAGTATCCTTGATGAGTGCTGTTAAAGACGTTATATTAAAAATAAATTTTCAACGAAAATCCAGCATTTTACCCACGTCACGATGCCATATGTTTCGAACAAAAAAGGCTGGTAGTACATTGCAGTATAAAGAATCTTTATAGCAGTGCCATAGGACGTACATGTTATAACAACGAGGTTAACAAACCAGAGCCTGTTTTGTAATTGTCCAGGGGGGTAAGTTCTGTAAAAATGAGCTGTCAATCAGCTGTCGATCATGTGACTAATCTCTAGGGGTAGAAGGTTTTATTCTAAAGTGGCTTTTAGTTTTCATCGCATCAGAAGGATTTCATGGAAATATTCAGGAAGCATCCCAACATGTTTGAATTGTTTAAATTAAATAGTACATAGCCATAGTCTAACATTTTTGGGTAGTTGGTGACAAAAAAGCCAAAGCAGCTTACTTCAAACAGATTTTAGTTTTCGCAGTGTCAGAGTAGCCTTCGTGTGTGCTTGTGTCGCGCGCTCACACTTTTTTGTTCCTTGGGAAGTTAAGCAATTCAATGAAGGTGGAGAACAACATGGGAGATGCGGGCGGCGGAGCCGAGCTGGGAGCCCGCGGGAGCAGCGCGACCGACTGCTGCATCAGCCGCCTGCTCAGCGTGGTGGAGAGCGAGCTGCAGGCCGGCCGCGAGAAAGGGGACCCCACGGAGAAGCAGCTCAAGGTGAGCCTGGAGGAAGCTGAGCTCTGGAGGAAATTCAAGGAGGTCACCAACGAGATGATTGTCACCAAGAACGGGAGGTGAGCTTCGCGCGGCGCGTACTTCTGCTTTTGGTTACAAATTTGTGTAATTCCTGAACTCAGTGATATACATGTCCATATACTGTGAATGCGCTTCAGTGTTTTATATAACTAAATTACTTGCATGATTGCCTATGTGCAATGGCTAGATAAGAAAACAGTTGAAATCACGAATAGTGTTTTATTATTTACTTTTATGAAACTTACATACTTTGTATATTGTTCAGGAAGAAAAAAAAAACGGATCGGTTATGGATTATCGGTGATCAGATTTCACGGTCTAAAATCATCTCCTCATCGTTAGTTCTTGTATTATACGATAAACATTAACACATTTTAACTGTAAACTTTTGAGTAATACATTTTAAATGGTTTTATTCTAATATTTATATCCTATCTCTATTATTGAGACGCATTTTCCACAATTTATGCAACCTAAATTTTCATATAATTTGTACATTTTAGAATTATGGGTATAAAGTGTTTGCTACATTTGTATTTATTTATATTTTTTGAAATGTAAATTGACTTTTGCAAAGAAATTATGTTCATACAGTGACACTTGACTGGTAAGATACTGGAAATTGTTCAGGCTTTTCACAATAAAACTTTGACAATATAGTAGCTTAACCTAAACACAAAACTGGCATTCATAAATCAGGATATATATATATATACATATATACATGAACATAACAGCGTGACTGTAGTTACTGAAAATGTACACCTATTTTTTAGAAACTGAGAAATCTGCTGTTTCCCAGAGGTAATAACTACTTAGAAAGAAATATAGCTGTACACAGACTGCTGCAAAAGAATAAACACAAGTGTAATAAAGATGCACACAAAAATATGACCATGGCAGACATGGTAAAATATAAATAATTTAACATAATAGTGAAATATTTAAATGAACACAGCTGTAATATTAATTATTTTTAAGAGACATGTTTACCACTGGCAGTTCTAATTTATTTTAATGGGTCTGTATTTAATTAATTTGACTGATTTTTTTTTTGATTACTCTGCAAAGTGGCCACACAGGGCTTGACCATCACTCAGTGGGGGGTCAGTGCACCAGGTGGGTGGGACGGTGTCCATCCATTTCAAAAGCTCCACTTCAAACTTGTTGTTTTTCCCAGACAAAACAGAGCACAGAAGTGCACAACTAATCAAATCTGGAATTAATTCATTTTAGTGGCTGTAAGGACTGGGAGTGTCTGGGTCTGGAGTTTAGTGCCAGCCCTTTCTTACTTTTCTCAGGAGGATGTTCCCAGTGCTGAAGGTTAGTGTGTCTGGCTTGGACCCCAACGCCATGTACTCCTTCCTCCTTGATTTCGCCCCTGCCGATGCACACCGCTGGAAGTATGTCAATGGGGAGTGGGTTCCAGCAGGCAAGCCGGAGCCCCACACCCACAGCTGTGTGTACATCCACCCCGACTCCCCCAACTTTGGGGCACACTGGATGAAAGCACCTGTGTCCTTCAGCAAGGTCAAACTGACAAACAAGTTGAATGGAGGTGGACAGGTAAGATGTGTGTGCAACCACATACAGACACATACAAAGACACACGCATGCATACACAGACACATGCTCATACACAGACACATGCACATACAGAGACACACACACATACGCAGACACATGCACATACATAGACAAACACACACAGATGCACATACACAGACACATGCACATACAGAGACACACACACACACACATGCGCACACACAGACATGCACATACACATGTGCATATAGAGACACACACATACACACACACACACACACACACACACACACAAAACACATGCGCATACACAGACACACACATATTTGTGCTACAGACATTTTGAACACCTTCCCTTGATTTTCAGTTTAACGCAGTTACTTATCCCCAGCTCTCAGTAATCACTCCAATATTTCTCCCATCTTTTTTTTCATTGCTGTTTTTCTTGAGAACATCCCACTGTGGGACAAATGAAGGATTTTCTTATCTTATAGATAAAATTAATTAATAAAAGAAAATGCTTTAACTTTTTATGTATTAAAAAATACAAATTCAAAATTGAAATAAGTAATTTGTTATGGAAATGTCCCGACAGTGTTTTCTGTTTCAGATGTTTTTGTGTTCTCCTTTACTTTTTCTTTGAAGTTTTACTTACAAAGATGAGAACACAAAAGTACAAACACACCAGTACATCTCCACCACTCTTGAAGCACACGCACACACACACACAAACAGGGCTTAGTGTCATACACAAAGTAATCTTTGCTTTTTCAATTAACTTTTGTGGATGTCTTATTTATTACTTACACATTAACCTCTTTTCATGGAAGGCAGTTCTCCTCTGCTGAAACACCTGTGGTTTAGAGTATATGTACATGATCTACACGTCTAAGAATGAGAAGACAGGAGATGTCTGTGTGCAGCTTTAGGCTTTGCACTCCTTTCCTTTCTTGTAGAACCAGAAGTCTGGGGTTCGGCGGCAGGGGGGAGCATGCAGTGTACATTAACATATGAAAAAAAACTTCTTTGAAGTATGTTTCACCCACCTCTGATACTCCTCCAGATATCGATGCTCTTAGAGAGAGAGAGCTACGTGCCTTTCTGGAGCCTTTGGTTACCTCTAATCGCAGGCTGCGCCCTGTGGAAATATCAAGTGTGCATTTATACAATTAGTGAGGTCCTCTCAGGCCTCTTCACCTATGGAGACCCTTTGTTCCCCAGGGACCGCATGTAAACAGGAATAAACAGCTCTTAATTACCACTTTTGGGATTTAATGGACTTCCTGCTGTTAAAAAAGAGAGAGCCGTACTTCATACAGTCATCCCGGCTTTCAGGGTCCACATTATGGGGTCTGTGTGCTCTATTCAAGTATGACTTCAGAGCGAAATTATTGTTGGTATTTACATGTGCTGCAGCCCTCCCTCCCTCCCTGCTCCCCCCCCACCTCTGTTGCTTTTCTTTGACATTAAATGCAGTGTTGGCAACACACAGGACTTTGAGTGAGAACCAGTCCTAAATGAAATAATTGCAGTGGTTAGTAGTACATTATGGTAATTACTTGTTTTATTTTCAGTGTGGAGTCAATTTAGCCACAGTCCTTAGATGTTCAGGGCAGAAAAAAGCAACACACACACGCGCACACGCACACGCACATGAAAACAAAAACCCGAAAACCTAACAAACATCCCTGCTGATGGATATCTGGATCTTTTTAGTCATCTGTATGTGAAAGGTGAAGTAAAGGCCTCAATCAGAATGAAAAACTGTTTGTGTTTTTCAGGCTTTTGATAACTGTTAAATTGGGGCATTGTCATTGTGTCGTCTGGCTCATTGGCACCCCTGGTGGTGCAGAGAAGGACAGCAGGGGCCCCAGAGGTTAAACGTGAGCCGATGAACACATTGGACATAAACTCAGTCCGGCTGTCAGTGAGCATATCTGACAGACATCTTCAAAAGTGTCAGATCTCAGCTGTGAAACATCAGGCCAGTTCACTGACATTGAAGTGATTCAGACCTCTACATCTTAGATGAATATCTATAATTTTCATTGTCTGAGGACAAGTAAACAGACACTCTTTGACCTATACTTGAGAACTTTGCCCCCCCCATCACCTTTTGTAGATCATGCTGAACTCCCTGCATAAGTATGAGCCACAGATCCATATAGTCCGTGTTGGGGGGAGTCACAGGATGGTCACCAACATCTCTTTTACGGACACACAGTTCATCGCCGTCACTGCCTACCAGAATGAGGAGGTCAGTACAACCGTTGCTTGCGCACACGTCGCCTCATTGCCAGTGCTCTCCATACACCTGGCAATGCTTTCTCTTTGAATTTACCTCAGCCGTCACTTTTCTTTTTTGTTTTAAAGATAACTGCCTTGAAGATAAAGTATAACCCGTTCGCAAAGGCATTCTTAGATGCCAAAGAGAGGTAAGTACACGTTTGATCTACAGTAGTACAAGAACACAGCAAAGTGGACAGTAGTAATTTGACTCTGAGAGTGTTGGCACATGTACTATTATTCATTGTAAGTTGCTTTGGACAAAGGTGTCTGCTCAATGAATAAATGTAAAATGTTTATATGGGTCCAAACTAGTCAGCTTTGCTGTGTACAAACAATTCGTTATGGTATATGGTAAATAGTTGCTGCAAAGGACAGACGTCAAAACGAAGACTGCATGTACACTATTACACAACATTTCTGACAGTAAAATACGAGTGACAGACCTCAGTACACGTAAGGTCAGGTGGCTCAGCTATACCGATGCGATCTTTGCACACAGACGTCATTTGTGGTTCCCTTCGTGAAACATCTGTAAGCAATTAACAATATTGACTTTCTCTTGTGAAACACAGTTGTTTGTGGAAACTAAATGTGAAAACGCCTGAGAAGTTAATTTCGAGGCTTTAGAAGTAGCATGCCTTGAAACTATAAATAATTAACGATTCCACTGGATACACTTTACTGGATACAGTAAATGCGCACGAGGGCCGATCTGCTCCGACCGGCTCCGCTCAATGATATCATACAGCCGCGCGCAACAGCGC
>JABJVR010000063.1:1003035-1016743 GCA_025773905.1 Chitala chitala
GCTGTACAGCACTAGGATACAGGGCATAACAACAGCAGGGCTGTACAGCACTAGGATACAGGGCATAACAACAGCAGGGCTGTACAGCACTAGGATACAGGGCATAACAACAGCAGAAGCAGACCTTGCGATGTCGGTCAGTATCTCTTGACTTCTCCCTCAACCAATCGATGGTGTGGAAATCCTCATAGGTGTCGAAGTCCAAGAAGGGTTCATCAAACAGGTCCATCGGGTTCCCAGACCCGTTCATTTCCTCACTGGGTGTTGTACTTGTCCCTTCTGTATGAATTTGGAAAATTAACTTTTAAAAAGTACCAACTTAACTCATTTGGCTCAACCTAGTAACCAGAATATCAAGACTATGTTGGTTATAGAAGTGTGTATATATAAATAATTTATTCATTCTACCATGACTTTAATATTTACAGCAAATAAGGTAACACCTGACAGCTCCAGCCCGACTTTCGGAGCCCGAACTTTTGTCTCGCTTTCCATGAAACCAATTACACCAAATAAACTGTGACAGATAAGGCGAGGTGACGCGCAGTCAGCCCACACCAGGTGAACAGGTGACACGGCATATCGCCAAACGAACATTTCTACAGCAATTAAGATCAAATTTACTACTACCAATTCGGAGAAACTGTAAATTTAGTCGACCCTGCTAACCTTACGTTTTTGTGCAACAAGAAACAGTGAATACAGGAGTATTAGCAGATAAAGGGGTGTAAGAAATTTAAGAAATCTTTAAAGAGATAATAATACAGCGATGTCTTTTTAATCATGGTATTGCATGAAAATATCAGGACGTAATTATAGGCTGTAAAACAGGTTATGTGCTGTTACCGCCTCTATGGTTTATTTACATCTCAGTAAAGCATTGCGACAATCACAGAACTAGCTCCCAGTTGCTAGCTAATATTAACCTATTATTACGAACCAAAGTAAAATAACTGCTGCTTACCTTCTGCAGCCATCGTTTCTGCCCAGTCTTTCACAACGAGCACACTGTGGTATTTTTAACAATTGCTGGTAAATACCACATGTCACTGAAACAGCAATGTTTGCTATAACCTATTTAAAAAACAAGACGGAATTGAACACACATTCCCACAATGCATTTCAAACGCCAAGCCTCCCAGAATGCCTTTCGATAGTCCGTCACCACGCGTTCCCACAGTACATTTCAAACGTCATCTCTCCCAGAATGCGTTTCGCCAGTCAGCGACCACACATTCCCACAATGCATTTCGTACTGTACTCACTATTCTATTCTACCACGCTGTACAGAAACCGCTTTAAACACAGTGTATTGGATATTGGCTTATATCTTAGTTGGATGAATAAATTTGACCATAAAATTTTGAGTCAGAGGAAAATTCTCATCATAATGTAGTTGTTTTGTTTACTTCTTTATCAAATGACATTGTAGGTAACAGGTTCAAATCCCAGTCAAGTCTCTTATAATGGGTAGTCAGTATTTATTTATACAGTGTACTATTTTAAAGGGGTTATTCACAATACGCACTTTATTTAGGTATACTCTTCCATGCTCCCTAACTGGTGGAGTTCTTTCCCAAGTTGAAGCTTTTTGCTTTATCCACAAAGTATAACTTCTGGTAAAACTGTAATACCCAGGCCACATAATTTGTATTCTCTATTGCGCTTTATCTTGGTCATAACAAAACAGACAGCAAAAAATACCGAATATGCATCGTTGCAAATGGAGATAAAAAGAGGAAAAAAAATCACTTTGAACCATGAACACACATGCTCGGGGGCAGAAATCACACTTCACTCTTTGGGTGGGGACAAACAATAAATAGAAATACTTCCCAAGAGCAATTCCTGAGAGTGACACAAACGACAAAGCTTGGTTTACAATGACATATTCGGGGGGGGGGGGGGGCACTCTTCAGAAGAGGGGGACATGCCCCCCTCCCCCACCTATGACTCCTACTGCTGTGTGCGGATGGAACTCATTTAATGGAAATTTGCAGGTTTCCTCCACAGTGAGCTCTGCTAACATGCAGTACTTACACCTTTACACCCATCCATTTCCTAGACCAAAGCCAATTTTTGTCAGGACTTGCACAATCTGCACCATTTGTATTGTTGAAATGTAATAACATTAACACTGTTGTCTGGCTTCATTTGTATTTATTCATACTGCTTATTCGGTAACATCTGCAGTTTCTTCTGTAAAGCGCTTTGAGGCACATTGTTGTAAAAAGCGTTATATAAAAACTGAATAGTATAATAGCAAATCCACCAATAACAGTAATAATGACTACGTGTCACAGCTTTGTTGCAAAGTTTAATGCTGATCCTCACAAGTGACAACACCGCAGACGTTATTACAGAAATAACATTAAAAGTTCTGAATACAATGTTTTAATATATATTTATCTATATATATTTTAAAGTACAGGTAATTATAATAAAAAAGACAATGAAAAATAAGTATTTTAAAAAGTATCAAACTGGATGTAAAGTTTTCAGAATTAGGCATGAGAACCAGAGTTAGCCAGGAGGCCCGTCTCCTGTGTACGAAGCCCTTTAAGTGCCATTTATCCAATCACACATAATTACACCTTTAAGCAGGTCATTCTTCCACGTCCTTCAAGTAAAAGTACTATAAAATAAGTTACAGTACAGTGAACATCTTAACTCAATTTGTTCCCATCTCTGTCTTGTACAAGCACACAGACATTAGAAAAATTGTACAAAGCGTAAGAAAAAAACTTGTTCTTTTATAAAATAACTTTCAGTACAAGGAAGAACTAGCACTGTTGTTATCAATAGTTGTATAAAATTAATGTGCGTACGTAGGTACAACCACGCACAAAGATGCCTTTCCTAAATCTTGCACCAACAGCTCAAGTTTTCCTTAGATAAGGAAATGATAACTACAGTTCATTCTAATTACTTCATTAAGCAGAACAAGAAGACAAATACTTCATCTCTGATGACATGTACAGAAGTCACGGTCTCATACGTCATCAGCTGGTAGGGGAGGTATGTTGAATCTTGGTCTTGTAAAGAAAGCCATCTTCTCCCTGAACCAGACAAAATTAAAAGTTATTTCAGAGTCTGAATCATGACTTGTGTGATTTTTCAATTCAAACACCATTAATGTCTGCCCCCCCCCAACCGGCCCACCTGAAGGTCTGCACTGGGAGAGGCTCCCTCTGGTTCTGCCCCCTTATCTGCCGCAGGTCCTTGGACACCTTCCGGAACCTTCTCTCAGTCACCTCCACTGGCCACTTCTCACGCTTGCTCTGCCAAGGGACAGGATGTAGTGCATCATTCTTTACACCAGAACTGGAAACGGAACAGGACAGGGGGGAACGGAACGAAAGGGGGTGTCGCATAGTGGGGGGGAGGGGGGGTTAACCATGTCCCATAGGGGCTGAAACATCTGAGGGTCTGTCACTGTGCCATTGCATGAGGCTGATTATTTTAATTGATTGTTTGGACAGAGATCAGCACTGCCTGTCTGAATATTTTACTGGACTGGGCCGGAATCCAGGTAGCACCCAGTTCCTGTCATCAAAAGCCAGGTGATGTTATTTGCCATCAAAAAGAGAGGACTTTAATCAATCTGAGAGGAAAGGTACTCAAAACTCTGTAGACCCTGTACACAATCACCCACCTGTGAATTAAACCAGCACTCAACAGTAACCCCCCACAACACCTGGCAGACTACATCAGAGACACAGAGATGGTGGGGGGGGCTCTCCTCCAAACATGGAGGGCTGCTGGGTCTCATCCAACTCCAGCCTATTTCTGCTTCACACAGTTCATGATGAGTAACACTGCCTCGCGTTTCAGGTCTACATCAGGTGCAAATTAAAGTATATTGTTCTTAACCTGAAGGACTGTGCAACCTCAATGTGCAAAATTTTCCAGAGGACAGTTTTGGTTCAGTGCATTACATTTTATTAATCTGGCAGGTGCTTAGCTTGATGCAAAGGGACTCAGAGTAACAGATGAGAATGGCACAGATTCAGCACGTCCCCTGGTGGCCTGGCTGGGTGTTGCGCCTGTTACCTGTCTCTCGGCCTCTCTGAGCAGGCTGCGGAAACGCTCGTCCCTCAGAGCCCAGTGAGGCAGCTCGGCAGCATCCCGGGTCTGTGCCTCCTCCAGCCGCTGCTTCAGCTCGCGTAGGGAGCTCAGCTCCTCACTCAGCTGCCGCTGCCTGGTCCTGGATGCCTGGAGATCCAGCTCCAAGTCCAGAGAGGTGCGTGTGGACTGTTCCGCCAGCGAGGACCTGCAGGGCTGCTGTGCGCACGCAGACACACACACGCGCACACACACGCACACGGATGCCAATAACTCAGCCGTCTTAGAAGAATAACCTCATAAGAAGAATAACATCTAGATAGTAATAAGCTTAATTATGAGATGCAGAACAGGCAGACGCCTCCGTGGTGTACTGCACCTGTTCGTATCGCAGAGTTCGTCTCGCCAGCGTGTTTCTGAGGAAAGGGGACTTTTTTGGCAATGTGGAACTGTCACTGTCACTGCGGTAAAGCTGGAACAGCCAAAGATACACAATCACAACAAGGATAGCAGAAAGAGTAATGGGTGTGTGTGTGTGTGTGTGTGCACGTGCGTGTGTGTGCGTGACAGAGACAGTGTCTGATCAGCCTGACGTGAGACGCACGGGCACACTCACCCTGCACACATACTGGTTGCGGGCTCCAGGTGAGAAGGTCTGCGAACGCACAATGGTGCTGCTGCGCATGAAAGGGGAAGCGTGACCATAACGCCCTCCCCGTTCCTTGGGCCTCAGCCGCACAGGCTCCAGGAGGGGCGACTCTGTGTTCGTCTCTTTGTCCACCTGCTCATCAACAGCGCAGTCACTCTCTGACCTACGGTTACTCTCCCTGCACATGTGACTTTTAACCAAGATACATTACTGAACTACTGCTTTTAAATAATTTTCTGGTTTTGGCATTAAAGTCACCTTACCTTCAGTGGGTGAAGTTTGTGGCCTTGCAGAGCACAGCGCCCCCTGCTGCCAGTGCAGATGCCCTCTACGCAGAGCCCCTCGGGACACTGCATTCCGAATGCCATGCTATTGCTGCACCCACTGTCCACTGACTCCGCCTGCCAGCTCCTGAATCAGACGTGGCCGTTAGTTCCTATTGGCAAACCCTCATGCCACTCCAAAGGCCATGTGACTGATATTTTAGATCAATCATTAAACCTGGGAGCTTTTGGTCCTTCATTTCTCTATATTAACACTGCTGAGATTTAATCGTTCAGAGATGCTTGATTTGGCCTGTGTTTTGGCATGTGACAGATTTATACACGTACAGTGACATAACCGTACAGTGACCCACAAAGAGGCCCTACCTCTCAGACACCGCCTCTCCCTGATCCACCTTCCTCTCCAGCTCCCTCAGGTCCTCCTCCGTCAGCTCCTGGTCACCTCCTCCCAGCAGAGTGAGAACGGAGTCCTGGGTGAGGGTGACAGCTCTCTGTAAATGTGTGACTGGCAGCAGGTCAGCATTTAAAGCTGGCGACGTGCCACTCTGTGGTACTCACCGCAGGCCTGGCATCCTCCTCTCCTGTGTTGACGGCCTTGGCCCGCTGGGTCGGTCCAATGCTGCTCAGGATTTGGATTCGGTGCCAATGGAGCGTCATCTCAGCCACACCCTCAATGTCTGCCAGGCCGACCTGCACCAAACCCTGTAGTGCACACACACACACACACACACACACACACACACACACACACACACACACACATACATACATAAGGCCACTGTTTGCCCCTCCTCTGCAACACCGTACAGCTCTCTCTCAGGTTTCCACTTCATGTAGCCCCACCCCCTCACCCCAGGAGGACGCACCAGCAACTCGTCAGACCCCTGGGGGCCCACGGCGCAGACAGACAGCAGCAAGCTCCGGCTGTTCAGCGAGGCAGCGGGGGCTGGGATACGGAAACCCTCGTTGAGGTTCAACAGGGGCTGCAGTTCCTGGATTTTGCTGCAGTAACGGGTCCCAACTATTCTTCCTCCTCCACTGTGGCTGGGCTCGACTGGCACCAGGCTGACCTTCACGCACCTTACATTAGGAATGAGATGCATTTCACAAGTCATCTTCCACACGAGGGTCTGAATCTCTTTTTGCATTTTAAACAGCTCTGGGTCCAACATGGTCACCAAACGGGTCCTGAAACATGGACCTTCGTCATACGTACACTTTGCATCCAGGCTTCATGGCCCCACCATTTAAATTCCTTATCTGGAGCAGGTGAACAAGTAGATACTCTGAGGCAGCATCATACCTGGGAGGCGGAGGGCAAATAAACACAGAAGTGAGGGACAGGCCATGGCACAGAGGGACAGGGTGACAGGAGTGTTATGCAGGACAGTCACTTACAGAAGCCCCAGCTGGACGTGAGCTGGCTCAAGCTCAATGTCGTCAGAGTCATCCACCCTGCGGGAGTCAGGAGTCACAAGGTGAGGAACTGAGAGCTGACACGAAGGCACCATACTGAAGCAAATTACAGAATCATGTAAAACCAGCAGAGCGCCTCACGTAATGCAGGAGAGTTGACTATTCAGCTGTGACAGCCTGTCGACCTGATGGCGCCCTCACGGGGCATTTACAGGGAGCACAGAGGAGAACATCTCTGTGGTTCTTGAGGAGGGAAAGCCCCTTTGATTTCTGCTCACCTCTTGCTCCAGGCTTCGAAGACCCCGCTGTCCGTGGCCAGAGCATCATCTGATGGCTCTGCCGATGACCTCCTGGCCCGGCGACCAGCACGGCTTGCACTGTTGCAGCGCAGGGTCACGCCTGTGACACGTGTCAACAGTTAGGAGGGAACAGAGGAAGAAGAGGGGAGGAGGAAGAAGTACAAAGGATACCTGTGCCAGCGAGCGTGCCCTTGCTTTCCAGGTGTGCAGCTGGCACTACTCCCAGTGCGGTATCACAGGGGGCAGTGCTGTGTGTCGGCCCAGGGAGAGCCTGGCCCCGGAGGCCCTCCAGAATGCCACGCCCTGCCAGCTCCAGGTACTCCTCAGTCATGTGTGTGAGCGAGCCATCCTGGGTGGACTGGCACGGCGTGTCGAGTGGCGACCCGGGGGGCGACAGCGAGGACAGGGAGGAGCGTGACGACAGCGAAGCCAGAGATTGCGGCGTGTCTTGAGAGCGCCGTGCCTTTCCCACACCGTCCCGACACTGGGGGTCGGGGGCCGCCAGATAGCGCAAGGGCGGCGGGTCCTGCTCCGGCAGCACCTCGGACCGCTCGTACTGAGGCGGCCCGTAGATGTCGCTGAAGCTTATCGAGCTGAGGGAGCCGCGGCTGGATGCCAGAGAGCCGCGACTGGACGCCAGGGAGCCGCGGCTGCTGCCCGAGGACATGGTCAGGCTGCTGGCAGACAGGCTGGGGGGCCGGGGGGGCGTTAGGGACATGCCTGAATTCTGCTTATCAGCTGTCACTGTCTGCTGGAAATCACACTACACCAACGAATGTGTGCGTGCCAGCACGCGCCTGTGTGTGTGTCCACATGCATCCCTGTGTGTGCGTGACCCTGTGCGTCCCTGTGTGTGCGTGTCCCTGTGTGTGCGTGATCCTGTGCGTCCCTGTGTGTGTGTGTCCACATGCATCCCTGTGTGTGCGTGACCCTGTGCGTCCCTGTGTGTGCGTGTCCCTGTGCGTCCCTGTGTGTCCGTGTCCCTGTGTGTGCGTGTATGTCCCTGTGCGTCCCTGTGTGTGCGTGTCCCTGTGCGTCCCTGTGTGTGCGTGACCCTGTGCGTACGTGTCCGTGTGCGTCCCTGTGTGTGCGTGTCCCTGTGCGTCCCTGTGTGTGCGTGTCCCTGTGTGTGCGTGTGTGTCCCTGTGCGTCCCTGTGTGTGCGTGTCCCTGTGCGTCCCTGTGTGTGCGTGTCCCTGTGCGTACGTGTCCGTGTGCGTCCCTGTGTGTGCGTGTCCCTGTGCGTCCCTGTGTGTGTGTGTCCCTGTGCGTCCCTGTGTGTCCGTGTCCCTGTGTGTGCGTGTGTGTCCCTGTGCGTCCCTGTGTGTCCGTGTCCCTGTGTGTGCGTGTGTGTCCCTGTGCGTCCCTGTGTGTGCGTGTCCATGACGCTCACCTCTTCAACTGGGACTGAAGGTAGGTTGTGATTCTTGTTGCCTCCTCAAGTTGTCGGAGCAGCACGTTCCTCTTCTCCTGGTGCAGAATCCTGCAACGAGGGCGACGCTGCATTACAGTCACAGACGCGGGTCCTGCGCGCAGACCCCCCCGTCCCGCCCCACCCCTTATTCATGTTTGTTTGCACGTTACAGAGGCAAGCCCAAACAAAGGCAGCGGCTGCTGCTCTGCATGGTGCCATCTTTTCACTGTCTGCACGCAGTGTTTCATGTGACTCCTACACCTTATCACAGGATCTCACTCCTGCCCTGAATGTGAAACTCTACTCTCAGCATTCCCACCAAGAACGTTCCCTTTCATCAAATAAGCAGGCTTTAGTGCCCGCCTATCTTGGCTGCGTCTTGTGCTGGCATCCTGTGAAAGGAGCCCGCATCGTCAGCCAGGCAGCACCTGGCATCTCTCCTGAGTTCTGTATCAGTGTGAACTCAGACCTAATAAAACGCACATGAGGGTTCAGGGTGCCTGCGTTTGCTAGCATTTATGATAACATCAAACTAAACAAGCTTTTTTGTTATTTTCTATAAAGTTGCTCTCCATTATGTACCACTTTAAATTTATTTTTTTACTTCAGCAGCAGATCAGCCCTGAACTCTATACATGACATGTTGCCTTTGAAACGCCACGCTCCGTTATCAACCTGTTTCCACCGGTCGCTGCCCATTCCAAAAAGCAACGCACACTGTCTCAGTAGTTTGTACGCATCTCAAACTTTCAAAGGACACACACAACTTGCTATTATAGACATCTTGTTAACAACAACACACTGCAATATTTTTCAGGCTGTTTGAGGAGCCTGCAGATACGGTGGCCACTCTTAGCTCTGCACTGGTGGGTCTGTGAAGCCAGTCGTATGGTGCGTTTTAAACCAACCAGTCACAGACTAAGAACCCGCAGTGCCAAGTTCATGTCAAGCAGAGAGACGTGTCTCCTGACCTCTGGCTGGCGCCCTGGCTCTGGGCGGCGTGAGCCCTGCGCACCTCCTCCTCCAGCCTGCCCCGTGCCTCCTCCAGCTCTGCACACTGCTGCTGTTGGCTCAGCAGCGTCATCTCCTGCAGGAGCGCCTCTTTCTCCCGCAGCAGTTGCAGACAGTCCCGGTCCCGGTCCGCCTCGGCCCGGCCCGGCCAGCCCTCGCTCTCCAACTGGGCTAGCTGGTGCTGGAGGCTGGACACTCTGGTAGGAACCAGGGGAGGAAGAGCAAGTTGTTTGGTTAAAAGCACCTCCCCTCATCTCCTACAGAGGAGACATGAGTGAAATACAGGCACAGGTTCAGGTAGCAGTACAGGTAGAAGTAGAAGGAGAGGTGCAGACACAGGTATGGACAACCCTGTGCATTGACATGTCTAACGCTGATCCAGATGTCAGCCTGCAGCCCGAGACGCTTCTGTCTCTTGGACTGGATGCTGCGTGACTCAGCTTCAGGGCATGTGTGTTTCCACAGATCTTGTACCGATGTTAGCTCTGGCATGGCAACAGCCTTGTCACTGTGGTGATGCAGTCCAGTCGCAGAATTTCCACAGCTGGGACCTTTTTAAATGCACCAGATCAACTTTATAATTTCGACTCTTAATTAAAGAGCCCAGAAGGAAAAGTTTCCACCAGAAACTTACTGAAAAAACATCACCTGTAAAAACACTTTAGTTTTCACGTTCAAAGTAGGTGCATAAAAGTGAGCCAAATTTGAAAGCACTATAAGGACTATGGAGCTGTAGTTGCTGTAGTTGCTGAATGATGTATGAACACACTCAGTAAGTGAACGTGTTAAGGTAAGAAAACGTGTAGAGAGACAAGTTGGCCTGACTGCACATGTCCGAGTTCGGTATATGTATACACGCTTATCTGTGTGTGTGTCTGTGTATGTGTGTGTGCTCCTTGGGCCCAGAACAGAAGAGAATCAGTGGAACATCAGCATGATCAGCCAGTGGAGTGGGGGGGCGTTCGCTGGACACAAAGACATGCAAATGGACACGCATTGTACAGGGACAACCCCCCCATCACACGCACTCACTTCTTCTTGGCCTCTTCATACTGCCAGTTGAGCCGCACTTTGTCCAACAGTGGGGAGACGTCAGGAGGGCCAAGCTACAGTCAAGAGAGCGAGAAAGCATCCGTCACACAGACCGCGGAAGTATGTGTAATGCCAGCAAGCCATCAAAACAGTTACCAAACAAACTCGTCTGTATGGTATGCAATTCAATGTTCCCAACAACAGTCCAAACCCAAAACACGACAATTTCATTTTCCTGACATGTAATCACAGTCTACGTTTCCTGTGTGTATATCAAACATGAAAACGGCACGTTCTGCCCATTCCTCCAAAGTTCTCAGCATGCAAAGGCAGGGCAGAAGCAGCCTGAAGTGGACGTAGGACCCAGCATTGACACGCACCCCACCCACGATGTCTGTCTGGCAGCCAGTATCACAGCACTGCGTGACTGAACAAGGGGGCGCCCCAGGGGGCTCCGACAGGGGGTCGCTGATGACCAAGCTGCTCCGGAACCTCACAGTAAGCTTGGCGAGGCTCTGTGAAAAAACAGGCAAGTGTATGATCAATGCAAGTTTGCAAAATGGTCATATGTTAAAAAAATAGAGGGGAACAAGTAGAACTTACAGTACATTTAATGCAACACGGCTTTCACACAGTGAAACTAGCAAAAACAAACAATATACAAACACTTTGAAAACAGTCCTGTTTGTTCTGTTTCCAGAATGAAGTCAAGTTGACTCCTTTCTTAAAGAGACAGATGTATAGCCTACCCCACTCCCCACCCCCATGTGCACACAGGGCATCTACCTCAAGCAATTGGCCGCTTTGCTTATCACGATTGAGTCTGCATGTAAACACACAAACCACTAGGGGGCAACAGTGAACAGGAAGAATACTTTTTTCCAAACGCGTGTGTGCGTCTTTACGCACACACTTCCTTCACTGTTGTATAGCATTAGAAGCTCCACTGACGATACACAGTTTCCAGCACGTCCTGTGTGCTGCCTGGCGGGGGCGCCCTGAGCAGGACACACCCGAGCCTCACCTGGATGAGGTCCTGCCTCTCCTGCTCGCCGGTACTGATGGACTTCTTGATACTGCGCAGCTCGTTCAGAATGGCCTGGGCCTCGTCCAGCTTGTAACTGGTCTGACTGCTGGTCATCTTCCTGTCGATCCTGGAAACACACACACACACACACACACACACAGAGTCACCACTGCTCCTGACTCATGATGTTCTGTCCACCCTTCACACTGGAGCTGCCAATTACACTAGATTACAAACCCCCCCTCATCTGAAACTAGACCAGCACACCTCCACACCTCTACATTATTCCACACTGAGGAGATTCACTTTATTAAGCCCTTATACCCCAAATAAATTAAATAAACACATCCCAAGTCTACAAACAGCTGTGTCTGGGAATGCCCCCCCCCCATACAAACTTCATACTATTTACACAAGAATGAGGACCACACCCACCGCCTGCATATAAGCGTAGAGTGCAGATTTGGGAATGACATCACCCAGACTGTCTGGCAGGTTTCTGCTTATAGCCCTGTGACCACTGACCCCTGGTCACTTTACCACTTGACCAGTACACACTGAGAACAAAACCCAACACTTCTGAGACACAAGCAAAGACCTCCTGGTCAGAAATTGTGAATATCTTACAGCTACATATAAACTAAACCTTGTAAAGCCTCAGGAAGTAGAAAATGAACACAAGACAGCTAGTTCTGCCCCTACAGTAACAGAAGCTCATGCACAGAAAGGCAAAATGTGAATCTTGTTTCCAAGCTAAAGTAGTTTGGCAGAGATCCACCGTTCAGTGCACTAACTGCTCTGGCCACTGCAAGACAATACTGGCTTAACTCCTGGCGGGTCCCGAGTTCTGCAGAGGTGCAGGCGTATAATTAGGGCTGTGCAGTGTAATCCGACCGTGCTATGGAAGACACTCCTGTCAGGGCTAGTCTACGTTTTTAACATGGCTCTCATGTCAACAGCGAGACCATGCATGCGGTATGACAGGAATGAAACAGACAGCATGATGAGAATGATGCAGTCACTGCGACAGGAAAGACATAGCTCAAACCATGGTGTCCATCCATTAAACACAACGTGACTTAGTCCACCACTGAACACACCTTATTAGTAAAAGCCAGTACTAAGAGTAACGTTCAATGCAGCCTCACACTTTGCCCCCCAAACCACCCCAGCCACACACTTTCTCCCCAACGGCGTGGTTTGCAGACAAATCAGTCAGCTAAAGCAGACCCGCCTGTCTTCGCATCACGGCAACAGGCATAACGCCCATCGCAAGTTCTCTCTACTTCCAGAAGGCCCTTTTTCAACAGTAGGTACTTTTTTGCCACATGGACCTGTAACCTCAACCTCCCCCCCCTGTCAAAAACATACACACAAGGACCCATTTGTTCAGACCTGCCAGTCTTGGGTGTTGGCTCACTTCTCAAAACCTGCCACTATCAGCTCTGCAGTCCCCACCTCTGAACTGATGGTGCATGGCATTATGGGTAACACCCTCATCTCAAATGCCGTTCGTGTAATGTGGTCATTCACGAAACACACGGCATGCTTCTTCCATCAATCTACACCTGTACTGTATACTGAAACTGAGGTATACGCCTTGGCCGCATGTAAAAATCACATATTTCCCCCCAAAATAAAAACCAAAAAAATGCTTCCAGCAAAATCAGTGTGTCTGAAACCATAGTATGCATTAATGAATATGAAAAAGTGTCCCAGTGATACCGCACATGGTGCCAGTGCTCGACTCCATAATTTTGAACGAATTAGTGGCACGGGTTCTTACATCATCAAAGTTGAGAGGCGAAGTTTGTAACATATCCAGAATACTGTATCCTAAATTGAATTCCATACTAAATACACCAGCAGAAAGGTACATAGTTAATTTTTGAATACATGTACAGCACTTCATTTTAAACACAGTCCATGTCTTAGGTTTAAAAACTGTGTCCTGGACCTCAACGGCCTGAACATTCTGGGTAAACGCCATGGACCCTTTTTATGACTTATGTAAACTGTCTAAAAAGAAGGGTTTTGAAAAATTTAAAAGTGTGTCTTTATGATCAAGGCTCCATCAGCCTGTTACATTCCTCCGAGTAAGACAGATCAGAGAAAATAAAAATGAAAAATTAAATCAGGGCTGAGCTTTGAGCCCTGTTCACTTACAGAGGTCCGTCCAGAGCCATGTGAGAAGCCCAGTGGTCCTGCTCATTTTCACCAGAACACAAATGAAAAGGTGAAAACGTTTTTAATCTGAGAAGGTAAGACAAACTTTGGACATTCCTGAACCACACTGAGAAAAAGCAGAAGATGGGCAGGGGGGCGCCCTGCCCCTCCCTTCAGCCTCAGTGATGAGTTTCTGCTGGCTAAACCAGCAGTCTATTCTGGGACTGTACAGAGTGAAGCATTATCTGTTCCCCCCCCCCCCATCCCAACACACACACACACACACACACACACACACACACACACACACTCAGGAAGGGCAGAGGAATGTGCAGCTGCAAGCCTC
>JABJVR010000063.1:1016843-1031135 GCA_025773905.1 Chitala chitala
ATTGATTGGTGACTGGTGTGCAAGAGGTCTATTCTTTGAATTCCTAGACCTCTTCCTGATGGTAACCCAGGAATCACGTGAGGGGGCTGCTGGCGCTGGCACCGAACCAGAGATTAAGATTAAGGTTTAGTTAAAAGCAGAAAACAGCTGAAACAAAAACCTGCACACATTGAGGTGCTCCAGGACCATGCCTGAGAACCCCTGAGTTATCGTTTATAGTTGTTCATAGCTATCTTATTACCTTCCGATTTGAGAAAAATGAGACAATCAATGAGTAGGTTTGGCTGTCAGTCACACCCATTAATAATGTGTGCATAAAATCAATAATACAACCATGCAATCTCCCTGAACTGACATTGGCAATAGAATAAGAGTTCAGTAACTTTCAGTGTGTTACTCTCATAGAATGCCACATTTCCAAATGTTGCCCCGATCAACTCTAATTCTTTACTGTTATTGTAAAGTGGGCATATCTAGGAGCAACAACAGGTCAACCATGAACTGGTAGGTCACACAAGCTCATGTTATGGGATGGCCAAGAGCAGAAGTGTGCCACATGTCCTTGGTTAAAATGCACTCTTTAAATCCAAACTGCCTGTGTAAGCAGTATCAGCACAGGAACTGTCTGTTTTCGGAGCTTCATAAATTGGATTTTGTAAGCTGCTATACAAAAGCCTAAGATCACCACATGCAATTACAAGAATTTGTTGGGATGATGTAAAGAATATGACCTCTGCACTGGAAAGCACTGACCACACATTCACTGGCCCTTGATTGGTGAGTCACATCTCCCCATCTGGCATTCTGATGAACAGATTTAGGCAGATTTAGCATTGAGAACGCTACCTGAAAAAATGCATAATGCAAACTTTTGGTAGATATACAACAGCCCAGGTCCTCTTTTCTCAGCCCAACTGTCCCTATTGAGGTGATCCCTGCTGTAAACAGCATGGGTACACCTCTGCTTTCCCCCTTACCCCTGAGTCACCTAACAATTTTCCAGGATCTCATGTAGGCCAAGCAAAAGTAACTTCTTATGGGATCATCACATTCCACAACTGCCACTATCACAACCTGCTTGGCATTCTGGTATCTGTCAGCTGCTTCAGGAGCTCCACAAGCTAACTAAGCCTCCTTCTTCAGTCCGACAGCTCCCTTTACCCCTGGTGTCCTTCGACAACCTTACGGCCACAGCTCAGTTCAGCCCCACCGGGCCTGACTCCAGGATGGGACCATGTACTAACCCTATATTAATGCACATTGTTCTTTAATGTGATGTTCAACAAGGTATATTGATGCAATGTGTAGGTGTCCACACACTTTTGGCTTTGTTTTATATATAGATCAAAGGGTTGTGACTGGAAGATCAGATATATTTTATAAATATATCCAAACATCTCCAGTATCAAAATGGTTGGGAGTTTAAATGGAATTAGTGTTTGTATATAAATATGCTTGATGTTCTTCCCCCATCATGGCCAGCTGGACAGCATGCAGCATCGTTCTAACCACAGCACCGCAGCATCTCTGAACCTGAGATCCTCAGAGGACACAGAGACGCGATCCCACGCCCCAGCTCGCCGCAGCTCTTTGGACGACAGCCACTACAGCAGGGCCAGTCAGAGCGAGCAGCGCATCGCCACCATCCCTGAGGTCTCAGAATCCATCGACCGAAAGCTGTGCTTCCGGAGCCCTGGAGCAACATCCCAGGTAGGCTTCCATAAGCCAGCATGCTATGCTGGGCTGCCTGGGACCAAGGAGCAGAAACTTGTACACATGCAAGTCATATACGTCATACACCTGTCCTTTG
Source organism: Chitala chitala (assembly GCA_025773905.1). Taxonomy (NCBI): domain Eukaryota; kingdom Metazoa; phylum Chordata; class Actinopteri; order Osteoglossiformes; family Notopteridae; genus Chitala; species Chitala chitala. The sequence goes on from JABJVR010000063.1 coordinate 1,018,654, forward strand.
AATTGCAATACTCTGTAATAAATTACAAAACTTTGTATCACAATACACAATATTCAGTTCAATTCAATTTATTTTTATATAGCACCTTTTGCAACAATGTGCCTCAAAGCACTTTACAGAAGAATATCAAATGCCATTGCTTTGTTTCAGTCTGTTATAAACCCTGTTATATTAAAAGTGTGCATAATGTGCATTACAGAATAGTGCAGACAATGTGAATCTGATCTGCCGCGAGGATGTGAGAGGCGATAAAAGTGTACAACACCGCACTCACCAGCCACTCAAGGAGGTAAGTCTCAGGTGTCCATAAAGCCAGATGTCAGAACCTGAAGGGCTTCTTTGGTTTCCCAGTGCAGTCAAGATGCAAAAGCTGCCAACTCATTGCATTCCACTGATAATGCATGAGCACAGGTATGAACGGTGAAGCTAACATGCTTAAATAATGCTGCACACACAGCATCATTCTCAACACGATTATCTAAAAGCTGTCGCTATAGCAGCAACACAGAAAAAGGATGCATGTGCGTGGCTGATTTTTCAGAGTTGCAAATCCACTCTTGCCATCTTCGACTGGTTGGTGAAAAAGATGAGGAGGTTGGAAGACGGGCGGCCCCGCAGTGCCAGCACGGGGATGGTGTGTGTAGGGGCGGAGCAGGAGGGGTGTAGAGTATCCCAGCGCAGGCTGTCCCTCCCGAAACAGCACTAACCTGGGCCAGCCTCACCTGTTGGCCTGCCAACAGCCTTGTCTTCAGCCTGTGTTGTCTGCTTTTGTTCCCACACGTCAGCTCCACTTAGTGAGCAACTTCCATCAACTTCACAACGTGCAGCTGCTCAAAGACTTCAGGCAGGCAGCTTTCCTGCACAGGATTGTTTAGAAAGACTGCCATAATGATCTGTATTTCAGAGCATGTGTTCTGCACAGATGTACATGTGAAACGTCATTCAATTTTCCCATTTCCTTTACCCTTCCAGTTCTAGGTCCCGAGTCTCTGTCCACAACTGGCCGTCAGTATTAGATGCATAATACCTGTGATGTATTTATGTACATTTTTATTTTGTTTTTCTGAGTATGTCGTGTACAATAGTCAAATCCTGACTGTTAACTATACAGTGGAATATTTTGGACTGTAGTCTTGATTGTTGATGTAGTTGAAGTTGCAGGACTGCAGTAATGCAACAGGAATAAATAACCCACAACAAAACAATGCGAAATTAATTTTGATGAAGCAAATTTATTTGAGAGCAGGCCTCTTATCTAAAGAACTTCTGATTATTTCTTCTGAATAAAAATGTACATTAGCATGACCCCTTCGTTATGATTAGTCATAATCTGGTCACGCCTTGAACCTATCATGTTGACAGTTAACTGCATCATGACCTAAAATTTAATGAACTGCATTCTTAACCAATATTTGTATACAATTTTTGTTAATTTTGTCATTTGTAATCATAAATAACAGCATTTCACATAATAAAAGTGGAAGAATTAAGAAACTGATTTAACACAGAAGTTCTTTAAATTAGGATTCACAGACAAAACGAAATATTCATTCACCGTACTGTAACACATAGTGACTTCAGTGCAAATGTGGCAGCTCAAACAGAGCAGAGTATAACAAAACCTTCACACAGTAACAAACGTAAACTGATAAATCATACATAAACCATATGTACACAACACAAATAAACACATTGAATGAATAGGAAATACTTTGTGGCACATTCACAGTAGTGGTGACATTAAACAACATTTAATAAAGAGTGTTCATAAGGAGCTCCTTTCAATAAACAAATTTTTCAAAGTAGTCTGTCAAGTTTGTTTTGGGGACACTGCTGTGCCACTCCTAAAAACATACAGGGCAATAACAGCTAAACTTACAAACGTATGTTGAACTGGGCTCAAAAGGCTTTTTGCAAGTATGAGTAAAAAGATACCATCTTCCTGTACAGCTAACATGTCCATCCTCTCCATGACCCATGCTGACCTTTGCAGCCCTGCCACTAAGTCATACTAACAGTAAATTTGAGGTGTAAAATAACACCTGACTTTTCTACTGTGTTGACAAACGTAATACAAGAGAGCATTATTTTTGTTTTGCAATCTGGATCACAAATTAGATTTATACTCAGGTAACAGCACATGATAAAGACAGTAAGGAACCTCCTTATCCAAAACACTAGTGATTGAACTAATAAATATGAGAAGCCAGATTGTTAACATCTAATATAATTTATTTCTGTATTCTGGAAAATGATTCCTCAGAGTAAACAAAGAGGAACAGCTGTAGCGGTATCATGTAGAACACCATGCTACAGCAAACAGAAGGATGTATCTCCTAAGGAAGGAGCTTCCAGTACACGTGAGAGTAGTTTAGTGATGGCAGCCTGTTTCAGCGCATGGTATAAAGTTGAGAGTTACTGTACAGAAAAGAGAATTTTACTGCTTAACATCAGGGGTAAAACAACAATAATATTCACATGGAAAGCCTCAGTCCATCAGCCAGTAAAGCTGTTTCCTCTCCAGAATGATCCAATGTGTTTCTGTTCCAAAAACTCACCAGTAAAAGTGATGATGACATGCAGCTCCCATTTGCTGTAAAAACAGCGTCTAACACTGCAAACATGACAGCAGAAGTGTTTTCCTTCTTTCGACTGTGCCATTTGTCCACTGCCTCTCTATAATCTCCAATAGACGTCTCCTGTGCTGACACATGTAATACTGGAAGCAATGTGCAAAACCTTAAAGCAGCACTGCACAATTTCTGGGACAGAAGAGGTCCTTTAAAGCATGGGCTAATATAGGTGGAGACAACTTGCACTTGTCCTAATTAAACATGATGGATTCAGGGTCCTGATTCATCATTTGAGCCATATGCTTAAGGACATCTTTCTTGGTAATGATCCCCAAGAGTCGGCTGAAAGACAGAACAAAAAAATTAAACAAGGCACATTATTTGTAAATGTAAAACAAGAGCAGAAGAAGTGAGAAGAAATGAGACGATCTCTACAATGGCAAAGTAACAAACTCTAAGAAGACAAAATGAGGGAAGCTCTTAAGTGAGAGGTTCCTCATGTGCCCTATCATGAGCTTACCCACTACACTCTTAAGCGAGAGGTCCCTCATGTGCCCTATCATGAGCTTACCCACTACACTCTTAAGCGAGAGGTTCCTCATGTGCCCTATCATGAGCTTACCCACTACACTCTTAAGCGAGCGGTCACTCATGCGCCCTATCATGAGCTTACCCACTACACTCTTAAGCGAAAGGACCCTCATGTGCCCTATCATGAGCTTACCCACTACACTCTTGAGCGAGAGGTCCCTCATGTGCCCTATCATGAGCTTACCCAGTACACTCTTAAGCGAGAGGTCCCTCATGTGCCCTATCATGAGCTTACCTACTACACTCTTAAGCGAGCGGTCCCTCATGTGCCCTATCATGAGCTTACCCACTACACTCTTAAGCGAGAGGTTACTCATGCGCCCTATCATGAGTTTACCCACTACACTCTTAAGCGAGAGGTCACTCATGCACCCTATCATGAGCTTACCCACTACACTCTTAAATGAGAGGTCACTCATGTGCCCTATCATGAGCTTACCCACTACACTCTTAAATGAGAGGTCACTCATGTGCCCTATCATAAGTTTACCCACTATACTCTTAAGCGAGAGGTCACTCATGTTCTCTATCATGAGCTTACCCACTTCGTGTAACTAGGCATTGCCTGAGGCCCAGCTTGCGGAAGATGTCCACCACCGTCTCCATCGGTGTGTGGTCTGTGACAGTGAAAGGGCTAAGGTTCAGGATGCGTCGCAGTTTAAGGGGCTGGGGGCTGTTGGCTGGCAGCTGGGGGGCATCCTCGGTGAAGTACACAATGGAATTACTCACCACCCCATCCTGCTTCTGACGCGCATTTTCTGGAGAAAGAAAACAAACGGCTGACAAAACCAAACAGAAACTCATTTGTGTTATAGTATACGCCATAATAAAGGAATGTAGTACACATGTACAGAGGCATGAGCGGCAGGGAAACACACAGCATGCTGCACAGGCTGTAATGCTGCACACTTACTGATGGCCAGGGTCAGATCCCTGCGCTGTACAAATCCAATGAGGCGCTCGGACTCACGGGACACCACGACAGGAAAGCCATTGTAGTCCGTGTCCTTGATGAGCGCTTCTACGTCCTCCACCGTGGTGCTGTCTTGTGTCAGCACGACCAGCGGGGGCTCGCCCCGCCGCGGCCTCATTACATCCGTGGCCAGCGTGCGGTGTGTAAAGTCATCCTTCACGTCCAGAAACGGGTAGCCATTGAGCAGGATGTGAGACTCATAGATGCCCTCCTTGCCGAAGGCATCTGCCACCCACTTGCTGGTAACAGCGGCGGCCATGAGTGGCACAATATACTCCAGACCACCGGTCAACTCAAACATGATGACCACCAGCGACACCGTCATGCGCGTTACTCCACCTATGGGCAAGAGTGACACTCAGGGACAAACACAGCCATTTAAACTGACAGGAGCAGGCTAGGTTTATGGCACTAACCCAAACACGCGGCAGCGCCCACCATGGCATAAAGACCAGGTGTGACGCAGTCTGCACCAGGCCGACACCAATTCTTGAATATGATCCAGTCATGGTGATGGCAAGCCATCTGCTCAACGGCAATGCCCACGATACGGCCAGCGATGGCCCCCACTGCCATGCTGGGGATGAACAGCCCGGAGGGGATCTGTACAGAGCAGAGCAGGGCGATGCAGAGCACGGTACCAACAGAACAAAAACGGTAAACTTCACAACATCACGAGTCAACATTTTGTCATGTCAAATGTGACTCTGTGATGTATGATGCTAGCATGGTCATGAGGGTTTGGCAGCCAGTCACCCTTGGACCTCCTGAAGTTTTTTCTCTACACTGTAATGTTTTTGGTTCCTCTCCTACATGTTGTCTTGCCTTAACTTGTATTTTACTTATGTGTTGTTTTGTGCGCTCATTCATGTGAAGTGCTTTGGGCCACTCTGTTGTATGACGTGCTATACAAATACAAGTAAATTCAAAACTGAAGTAACTAAAGAATACAAACAGACAAACTTCACAACATCTGGTACCCTTATTGCTCTAACCTTCATTCCAAAGGTGAAGATGGTGATAATGATCTTGAAGATAAGAGCAAGGGCCAACTGCCAAAGAGCTGTGTAGACCCCAGGCCCGGCAGGCCTGTCAGGGATGTCGTCCACAGGCCGGGTCATGTTGGGGTCGTTCACATAATCACAGAGCTGGGAGGACTCCAGTGCACCACAGTCATTGAAGAGCTCAGAGATGAGCTCGCTGGTGCTCTGTCGAGTGTAGGGGTTGGGAAAGGCCAAAATGGCTGTGATGCCTGTCACGGCAATCACCTCAAGTACTGGGTACTTCCCCAGCTGAGTCGTCTTACGACGTCGGCACCAGGCAATGTTTCCCCGAATAAAGAGCGTCCCCCACAGACCCCCAAACACCCCCAGTAGAATGAAGGGCACCAGCTCAGCCATGTACCATGGTGTGTGGTACTCCACATAAAACAGGACCAGTCGGCTGTTCCCAAAAGGGTTAATGGAGCGCAGGGTGAAGGCAGCCACCAGGGCGGCAAAGAAGGACCTCCACAGAGTTTTCAGAGGGAAGTAGTAACTGACCTGCGAAACAATGGAGGACAGTGACACAACACAACACTGTGCTCATCACAATGTCATATCTACAACATGCACAAATACAGGATAATCTGATTAAGAGTTCACCTACTTCTTCCAAACTGAAAAGAACTCCTCCAATTGGAGCTCCAAAAGCCACAGACACGCCAGCAGCAGCTGCTGCAGATAACACCTGGAGGACAACACACAACATTCTCTCTGTGTCTACAGGACGTATTATAATAGAAGGCTCAAATATATAATTTTTTTGACTGTCCTGATTTGACACGATACACAGTCATACAGAAGTGACATTAATGGCAATCTGTGGACCACTCCATTAAATATTGAAATGTTTGAGTACAGAGGATGGGTTTTCAAGAAGTAAAAGGTTGAGCTATGAGACCTGTTAAATATACTTAATTATTAATTGCCATTTTTCATAGCCCTGTCTATGTATCCACTGAATCAGTGCTTTCTGTGGGGACTACTTTACCTCTCTACGTTTCCCCTCATTCTTGCTGTACTTGGAGAAGAGGCTGCAGAAGAGGTTGCCACAGCAACAGGCCACATGTACCAATGGGCCCTCCTTTCCCAAGCTAAGTCCAGATGATACCGCCAGCACCAATGTGACTGTCTTTATCAACAAGGTCCATTTTCCCAGGTACCCCCGGATGATGAAGCCACTGAGGATTGTTTTTATCTGTCGGAAAAAGCAAATTACATCAATTGTATTTCTTCAATGCCATAACTAATATTATCTGAGTTTGCAGTAGTTTTCACCACATAAAAAACTGAAAAATGGCATCAATCACCTCAGGAATGCCCGATCCACAAGCATATGGCGCAAAGACCCGGACAAGAGTCACAGCCAGAAAGGAAAAAAACAGAGCCCAAATAATGTACAGGAAGTAGTTCAATAAATACGCCCCAGCACCCTGACAAGAAAAAAAGAACCAGAGAAACACATTTTCAATACGTATTGGGTTTTGTGTTACACAGGACCAGCAAAACTTAGAAATTATTTCCGAGCCACACACGACAAGGTCACCTGCGTGTGACCTGTCATGAGCTCAGACCAGGTCTGCCACTGAGGACACTTTTCCCGATCATCAAAGGTGGTCTCGTTGGAGGTCCAGCAGCACTGCTCGTGGCTGAACCAGAATGCTGACAAACACACCCCTTCCTTCAGGTCTGTCATCCAGTCCACGGCCAGGTCAATGACAGCAGCTAGTGTTCCTACAGTGAAACACAAAGGCATGCTACCCAAGTGAAGGCCAATCCATCTCTGGGCTGGTTTTCATGTGGAACACAACACTTGTTCCTTCTAGGGCATTAGAATTTTTTCACAGTAATAGTACATTCGTTAAGTACAAACCCATCGGTTTTTTTGAGTGAATGTTAACGAAGCTTTGTGAACCACACAACACAAGGAATCTTCGCGTATATCGTACGTACCTGACAGAAGCCCAATAAAAAGCATCACCACCCATCCTGACCATGCATCCAGCAAACTCCGTACAAACTCCCAGATGGAGTCTCTGCTCTTACTGGTGATCTGGGCAAGAACCAGACACATAGCTAAATCAGGCTGATAAGCGTGCGCAATGCGAAGGCACAAGTCTGCAAACCCACACAACACAGAGGCTGGTGTGTACACAGTCAGTAAAGTTAGGGATGGGTACTGTACAGCTAGGGACAAAGCATGCTTGTCCTGTGTGAGAGTACGCATGTTTCTGTGTGTGATGTGTATGTGCACAGGGGAGGTGCCCCCACCTTTCTGTGACGGTCCGTGTCTCGAGACTTCTCCCTCAGCCAGTCAATGGTGTGGAAGTCTTCATAAGTAGCTACATCAGGAAAAGACTCATCCAGAAAGTCCATCAGATGGCTTGATCCATTAATCTCCTCGGCAGGAGTCATGCTGGTCTCTGCTGCAAGTTCAGCACGAAAGCGTGTGCAAAAAAACACAATCGATGAAGTCTCCTATGCCAAGGGTAGCCAACCACGGTCCTGGAGGGCCCTAGTGGGTGCAGGTTCTTGTTTCAGCCAATTAAGTCAATTTTATTTGCCCACTGTCTTAATTAAGTATAAATTACATCATTGTTTATCCTTGTTCTCTATGATAATTTGTCTGTTTTCTTGTTTTAAATTACAGTAGAACCTTGGAGCTCAAACTTGAATTATCGTACAGCAACCAGTGCAATTATGAGTTTCGAAATTCTGTTCATGAACCAATTTGTTTGAAAAGGGAGCTGTTCAAAACCTGAGGTTTGACTGTATTGAAAGTTAAAAGTGAGACTCGTGCTTTATGATCAGTAACATGATTATAAAGCACACATTATGATTTCTCTCTTTATAGCAGAAAATGTATGGATAAAATAATTCATCAGGGTCTTTACTTCAAACCTGTCATTACTAATTATATCTGAATTGTCATAATTAATGAATAGCAGAAACAGATGCCAGTAACAAAGATGCTTAAGCAGTGACTTAAGTGATCATTAACAACAAATGGATAAAAATGTACCACATCTGTTAAAACGTTTAAAAAACTTTAGCAACATCAGTAAGTCTTTATCATGCTTTAAAAATTCTTACTGTAATTATCATGCAAAAAAAAGTCACATTAAGGTTCAATTAAAAGCGGAAATTGGCTGAAAACTTGCCCCCCACTGGGACCCTCCAGGGCCGGGGTTGGACACCTCTGTCCTATACAGTTCAAAAGGTGTCACCGCAAGAGCTTAGAAGGACGCAGCATTTTCGTTACAAAAAATAAAATAAAATAAAATAAAAAATGCAAACTCCTTTCCATAACATTCACAACAACGGCCGTTTTCAAATGTATAAATAGTTACCTAATTTACTGAAGTAAAACTTAAAACATAAGAAATAACTGTTACAACTTTTAGCAAATTTCGTCTGGAGTGGACAAAATGAAAATATATACTGTTTAGCGCAAGCACAGCTGGCAGCCCTTTGGGTTCAGCGCATTATCTTTTAAACTATCCTAACATGTTCAGTGACTGAGCTGGGCAGGATTTTTGTTCACGCCTTTCTGTGGAATCATGCATATATTCACTGAACGTACGGGAGCACCATGTGCTGCCAGACACCTCATACCGGCCTGTATACTTCTGCATATCTTTGCAACAATCGGCAATGTTGCAGTGCCAAAAATAAACGGGGCAGCCCCTGGGAGGTGTCAGTATATTAGCGCAAAGATGCAGCTTCCCACGCCTTCATCTGGCAACGCAGCAAAACATTTGCAAACAAAGAAATTTCTACTTGGTGACATGACGTAACAAAACACAGATCACACAGTTTAGCTGATATGAGCATCTAACAGAATAAATCCAGCTAAGACACAGACATCAGCCAGTAACACATACCTTCAGCTGCCATTTTTGGGTGTATTTATACAAATACCTTAGAGCATATGTATTTCCATATAACTACTGAAAATATTTCTTTCTTCTATATTAATTCTTGAATTGGGAAAAATAAAATAAAAAACGCTTTCACCGATAGCTTTTCACCATTCAGTTTTGTAGACTGCACCATCCTCTTCCTCCCACAGCATCCTTCTCAGCACCAACTAGGCACCACGTGATTTCCACGTCTTATGTGTATGTGCATGTACTAAAACGAATAAGATAAAATAATGTATACTGGTTTTACTGCCCATGTCGTACAGTGTCTCATTACGGTTATATTTAGATTACATTAATATTGATGTTGCGTGTTATATCTGTGTATCAGAGCTTTTGTTACTATTCTGTGTGCAGTATTTTGCAGGCATAAGGCAACGTTGTCGGATTTTTATCCACTGCTCTTGTAGCTACAACTGTGAACAGCCTGATTCCCACGCATACAGAAAAAACGCACCGATACACCATTTAATGTTTGCATACAGTAAAACTTAATATACACACGACTATTCTAAATACTCACTTTCCTGCACTATGACAATAAACACGTGACATGATCCTTAACGTCCTTCATAGCAATAGAACAGAGCTATATCATTTTCAGAAATTAGAAAAGAAGGATGTTTAATACTTAAATGGTTTTGATCCATTGCTGATTTTTGCTGAGTTCGTTATACACTCTTAAGGCCAGCAAATTAAAAGCGATTCAAAGACTTGACCCATAGAGGGAGCTCGACCCCCTATGATAATGTAAAATGTAAAACCATGTGTAAAACGCTTGTCCAACACAAATCCATGAAAAGTTTAATTGCTCTTAAAGTAGAACCAGCATTTACTCTTTGAATGCTAGGAAACAGGTTTTAATTACTTTGAAAATATGTTCATGAAAACTCCAGCAATAACCTAAGAAAAAAACCAATGGCATCCTTAATAAAGGCACATAAACCTCAGACAATCTATTTTAATATAAACATTAAAGCACGTGAATGAAACAACATATTCTAAGTATAAGGAGAAAAATAAATCCACTAGACTGTAATCAGACAGTACAAACTTCCTGCCCAGGTGGTTTATCTCTCCTTTACTCCTGAGTACTGAGAATCACGACCAAAGGCAGACAGTACCTTTTAATGAAAAAATAACTGTATGATGTTAAAAGATATCCATCACGTGTGAAATTGTCTAAAGACAAACTGTAGGAAGAACTGAAAAAAATGTATATTTTAATTGTCATGGTGGGTTTTCCCTGGGTTCTCTGGTTCCCTCCTACAGTCCAGACACATGCGGGTTAGGTTAATTGGTGTTTCCAAAGTGCCCTGTGTGTGTGTCTAATGACAGCTGGAGTGACGCATCAGTTGGTAGGCCTTCAGTTGCATCAGCGGTGGTGTCTCTGCCGTCCAGAGGACCCTGCATTTGTGTGGGACTAACACTAGGAAGTAGTAGTAGAATCCAGATTTCCACTATCTTTTGCAGATATTAGGTTGTTAATGTCAAAGTACTCTAGGCTTACAATAATTACCTTGGGGAATGAGTTAAACTAAATGTTGAGCAGATGAACATGTTTCTTAGATGTGTAGCTGTAGAACAAACTGATTATGTCAGCATTCCAAACCACTCAATGTGTGTTATGTTTGCCAAGCAGGAAAGGGAGGTGAGGTTCATATGTACAAAAGGAAGTCTTTAATGAAGGCCAAAACACAACAAGGGGAAACAAAGCCAAAGCACATGTAACAGGGATCCTACATTGACAATCTCCAATCACACACTGCACAATCCCTGATCACACACTGCACAATCCCTGGTCACACACTATACAGTCTCCAATCGCACACTGCACAATCCTTAGTCACACACTGTACAATCTCTGATCTCACACCACACAATCCAAATTACGACTGCGATTCTGAAGTTACGATAACCGACAAGGAAACTACAGAGACAAGGAACTTAAATTACAGAGAGGAGAAGACGTGGCTGGAGAACACTGATGATAAGTAAGTCAAGGAAAATAGGATGATGAGGCACATGGAATCAAGAGATCTGGAGACAAATAATGGATGCTGAGGACATGAGAGGTACAGGGCGTTGCAACATGAATGCTTAAAGTAAGAATGTCTCCCTGTGAAAATATTCAGACAACGTGAATACGCTAGTATATTTAAATTAACATTTATTCATTTAGTAGATGCCTTGGTCCAAAACTACTTAAAAATGAGTAAGACTGCATGTGCAATATGTGCATATGTGAATATGCTGGTGCACGTGTAAATACATTAGCACACGTATGAATATTAACCTCTTACTATTATGTTTTTAAGTAATGGATGTGTTTGCTTTTAATAAGGAATGTGCTATTTAGATCAGGTGATAAACAGCAGTACACTCCGGCTGTCCCTCCCCAAATTCCTGGCTTTATTGAGCAACTGATAAGTAGGGTTATCTCAAAGATGTGCCTTAAATCTTGCTCTAGTCCTTGGTTCTGTTTTACTGTGTAGCTGCACAAGATATTCCGGGGAGGGAGGGGTGAAGCTGCTGCATCAGAAACTTTTCTTTGCGGACCCTCTTTGCACAAAGACACTCATTAGTAAAGCTTTTTAAACAATAACTGTTTGGTCTCCACAACAAATACATTATTCTGCATTTTTGGGTGGACTACTCGGTTCCACTGAATTTATTTGGATGTGCCATCATTTTCTTGGACGTTCTCTTTTTGGGACCTAAAATTGCATCCAAAATCTTCTAAAATGCCCAGGATTTAGCTTTGCTTCAGTCTTGATATTTTCTTTTCACAGTCTTCGTATATTCAGAGTGCTTGTTTGTGTTGCTCAGACCATTTTCTTTAAGTTCTGCTTTGTCACATCCCACAATTCTATGAATATGTACATGCCCTACACACAACCATTAATCAAGTGCTTCTCAGCCATTAAGCTCAATGTATGATTATGTCAGTTTAATTACCTGACAACTTAATTAACTCACTATCATCAATTCGTCATCAATTTATTTTTATATAGTGCTTTTTGCAACAAGTTGCCTCAAGATGCTTTACAGAAATTACAGTTCATGAGAATAACAAAAATTAAAACAGAGAGAAATTAAAGCCAGATGACAGTGGAGGATAGAAACCAAAACCTTCATGGCATGGAGAAAAAAAGTCTTTTTTTTTTTTTTATCTTAACCGGTCAGAAAGATCTCGCCAGAGTGAATTCACTACTGGGCATTTATCCCTCATCATTCCAGCGTTCTTTTTATTTAAAGATAATATTTAATACAATAAAACACAATAATAGGTAAAATACAATAAAATCCATCCATCCATCCATTATCTACCGCTTATCCGGGGCCGGGTTGCGGGGGCAGCAGTCTAAGAAGTGACCCCCAG
>JABJVR010000063.1:1037623-1062246 GCA_025773905.1 Chitala chitala
TCTCCCCCTACCTTGCCAGTGCACTCCCCCTGTTGCCTAACAGGCAGCGTTTTGCACATCATCTCCCCCTACCTTGCCAGTGCACTCCCCCTGTTGCCTAACAGGCAGCGTTTTGCACATCATCTCCCCCTACCTTGCTAGTGCACTCCCTCTGTCCTGTATTGCGTCACAACATGGCGATGCGCTCAGAAGCCAGGGTCGATTTAAACACGGAAAATACACAGGTACGCACTGTTACACTACCGCACTGCTTCAAACTTCGGGCTGTATTTGGGAGATTGCTGTGGAGTGAGGTATCTGTCCTATATCATACCGGTGCTGGAAACGGGACACTTTGTACAAAAGCGACATTTAAACCAGGAAATGTAGGAAGCGATATAGAAGGAAGACTTCACATAGTAGGTTACAGCTATACTCATGCGTTACTTCGCTGTCTACGTATTTCATATTCGCGGGAGATGTGCCTTTTATTTGACCGCACTGGTGCTTTATGACGAAAAGTGTGCCTAACTTTTTTCCAATTTAGCTGCCCAGGCGCTGACTGTTTCTGAGGGGCTTACAGTGCGGGCTGTTTTGAGTAGCTGGAGAAAATTGGCGCTCATTTAGTGCATCTGTACATTTGGGTTGCGATAGCAAGAGGCCCAGATGAGCTTAAACACACGCCATACGGGATCAGGCCGAGTCGTTACGATTCACTCCATTACAAAGTAAGAAAAGTGTAATTAAAACGTGGAGCTGGACGGCACGCAGCTCGGCGACCACGGTGTCGTGCGGTTAAACATTAACAGGCGCAGATGAGAGTCGTGTCGCGGGCTCTTTCCACGCGTTTACGGGCCGTTTCTCACTGCGTGGGAAATTGAGATTTCTTGGTGTTCGGACTGCGAGTCGTGACCAGCGATCCCCGGTTTAACGTGAACCTGCAGCACGCGTGTGTTCATGCGCTCGCGCCTACGCTCGTTCCGGACGCCGCGCGCCGCTGGAGCACAGCGCGAGAGCGCCGTAAATGCGGAGACGCACGTGGCTGTCAGCCCGCACGCTGCCCGTGTGGTCGCGGGCAGGTACGGTACTGTGCTGCGTGCTGTCCGCTCGCTCGGTTACGAGCGGGGAGTTGTGGCTGTCGGGGGTAATACGCCGGATAGCGGCGCACCTGGCTGCTGTCCCCGCTGCTGCTGCTGCACACGTGGTTATACAACGTAAGCTGCTTAAGGGCCTCCCTGGGTCCTGGAGACTTCCCTCATCTCCATTTTTTACGGCCCAGTGGTAAACAACAGAATCCCAGCTTTGCTGGAGAAGGCTTCCCACAACTTCTGGGTTTGTTGCCGCAGTCGAGTCGCCTATAGGAAAAATGAAAAGGCGCACTCCAGCTGGTCCTCTGTGTGGCGCTGACTATATAGTTTCTTTGTTTTTAGTATTAAAGCTGGAATGCAGGAATGTGATGGTGCAGTTCACTATGTGTAGCGTGGTAGGACAGGAGACCTTTAACCCTACGTTTTCAGACATTGAGCATTCTGAAACTTCTCTTTGCATTTGGGACAGTTTGGGAGGCACGTGATGGAGACGGCGGACATGTGCACGATGGAGGATGCGTCCCGAGGACTTGGGAGTCGTAGCAACTCCTTACCTGACTTGGACAGTCCATGTGCTGAGGACTTGGAGGTGCTGGAGATGAACTGTGGAAATGAGGGGTCCAGAGGAGAGACCCCAGGCAGTGAAGACTGCCAAATCGACCCGCTCGACGGGGAGCTGAACCCTGACGGTGAAAAGAGCGATGACAACAAAGGTCTGGGTAGGTACCAGCGATGACGTCATGGAAAACAGCGGAGGGCACTGCAGACCGGATTATGTCGGAACCGTCTCAATGCTGCAAAATGCAAACTGTATGTCCATGGAGTATGCTCTTACAGAAGCGGCGTGGCATTGAGGTGAATTCTTTTTGACTTCTTGTCCCCACATTAGGGAAAGAGGTTGTTCTGCTGATGCAGGCCCTGAACACCCTGGCCACTCCGGAGGAGAAACTGGCTGCTTTGTGCAAGAAGTATGCTGATCTGGTGAGCAAACTCCCACTCACTGCACCAGTGACTCCCACCCACTACACCAGTGACTTTTCTCTTAAAAGGATACTGACATTTACACAGTTGTGTGTTTTAAACCAGTACTTCATCCTGCTGTGATGGAATGATATGACCTTACAACACACAGGGGGTAAAACAAAACGCCTTTAGGGGCTCTCGACATAGCTGAAAAATTTACCTACAAGTTTGTGTTCACAGTTCCATACGCCTGGTGCTGTAACATACAGAGGACTTTATCTCAGAATGAGGGCGTTTTCGTAGTTGAATGTCTCAGTGTCCTCACATTTCACCCAGTCGGGTTGTTGGTAAACCTGCATTTACACAAATTAACTAGATTAACTGAAGTGGCAAGCAAAGGAAGGACAAAAACCAGGAGGTTCCAGAGATGTGTGTGTGTGTGTGTGTGTGTGTGCGTGCGAGTTGCGTGTGTGGTTTACCTGACTGCCAGACGGACCTGCGTGTCTCCTGCTCAGCTGGATGAGAGGAGGACCATGCAGAAGCAGATGAAGGGGCTGCAGAAGAAGCAGTCGCAGATCGTGAAGGAGAAGCTGCACCTGCAGGGTGAGCACAGCAAGGCCATCCTAGCCCGCAGCAAGCTGGAAAGCCTGTGCCGAGAGCTGCAACGTCACAACAAGACCCTGAAGGTATCGCAGCAGCCGGTCACGCAGCCACGTCGCCTCCAACCTGTCGCCAGGCTGCTCTGTTAACAAGCACCTCTTAGGTTAACATCAGGGTTAATGTTTGTGCTAGTGTAATGCAGTCTCTGTTAGACTAATTAGTCAGTAGGAGGTCATGACCCTGCTGTCACAGGCTGCCTGTGTCCCCCCAGCCTGGGACTCTATGTCACAGAAGTGCACTGATTGTATGCTGATCCACCCCTTCCGTCCCATGCAGGAGGAGAACATGCAGAGATCTCGGGAGTACGAGGAGCATCGTAAGGAGGCGATGCTGCACTTCCAGGTGACCCTGAGTGAGATCGAGGCACAGATGGAGCACCACAGCGTCCACAACGAGAACCTGAGGCAGGAGAACATGGAGCTGGCCGAAAAGCTGAAGAAGCTCATTCAGCAGTATGAGCTCCGTGAGGAGGTGAGCGGCGTTGCCTGCGGCTGCCCTCGCTTGTGGCAGCGCTGATTATGGGAGTTTTGTGAACACTGGCTGAGGTTGCCACACCAAAGTTAACAGCTTAATGTAGCCTACGTTTGTACACAGGCACTGTTTGTCAGAAAGGCTCATGTAAGTCTCCTGTATGCTGTCTGCCCCCTTCTTCCCCCCAGCACATCGACAAGGTGTTTAAACACAAGGAACTACAGCAGCAGCTGGTGGACGCCAAGCTGCAGAGAACCACGGAGCTGATGAGAGAGACGGAGGAGAAACACCAGCACGAGAGGGACTTTGTGAGTGTCACATGGCTGCAGCGGTAGGCCCTGAGCCTGAGAAGGTATGGCTGTGTCTGCAGTGTGAGTCCTTCAGCTGACGTTCAGTTCTCCTGTTCAGCTCCTGAAAGAGGCTACAGAGTCCAGGCGCAAGTGTGAGCTCATGAAGGAGCAGGAGTCTCAGCTTAAGCAGCAGGTATGCCATCCACGTGCAGATCACGTCAGACGTGATTCTGACAGTAATGTTTAAACGGTTTGAGGACGTCAGCCGTTAGACCTAACGTCATGTTCTCTGTTCTGTCTTTGTTCCAGCTCTCTCTCTATATGGACAAGTTTGAGGAGTTTCAGACGACTCTGGCAAAGAGCAACGAGGTGTTCACCACATTCCGACAGGAAATGGAGAAGGTGGGTCTGAGCCTTGGGTAAAAGGTGGAACTGGAGAAAGGGAAACAGGCTTAAAAATAAAACTGACTTGAGAAGAAAAGAGGTCGTAATGTTCCTTTTTTTTGGGTCCCTCATGGTTCGTTCTGTAGATGACCAAAAAGATAAAGAAGCTGGAGAAGGAAACGACGTTATGGCGGAACAAGTGGGAGACCAACAATCAGGCCCTTCTCCAGATGGCTGAAGAGGTGGGCGGGACTTGACCCTAAAGTTTTACCTCCCATTTTACGTGTGAATACCGTTCTGATATCGAGGTCTTAACATGACGCACAAATGTTATCTCATCATTTTGTGGACGATAGGTGGTGAGGGGGGTGCAGGCAGACTTATCTCTAATTAAATTCCTTGCTGTTGTCACAACATCTTTCCCCATTAATTGCAAGCATTTTTATTTGTTGGAAAGACTTCGGGCTCTCCTTCTTGTGAGAAGGAATTCATGATGTACATTACCTTGCCACAGAAAACCGTGCGTGACAAACGTCACGCGGCGCTGCAGGGCAAGCTGGACCGTCTGGAGAAGCTGTGCAGGGCGCTGCAGCAGGAGCGCAAGGCCCTCAGCCAGAAGCTGGAGAGCCTGCAGGCACAGCCGCCGGAGGACGGGCGGTCCCCAGAGGGAGAGGGGGCAGAGACTCCCAGGCAGAGGGCGGGGCTTCAGCCCCGTCCCCCTGAAGGACAGGGAGGTTCTGCCGTGGGCACAGCAGATCCACTTGCTGACTGAGCCGTACCTGGCTTATTGTTGAGGGGTGTGTGTGTGTGTGTGTGTGTGTGTGTGTGTGTGTGTGTACATATCTATATAAACATATATAAATTTATTTTTGCGTAATAGGTATAATATAAAAGCTCTAATTGCGTTAGTGAACATGTTTTGCCCTGTATATGGTAATCATTGGGTTTGTGGTGAACATTTCTTACTCTTTTCTACTACATCTGTATTTTCTTAATTTCACGTGCCGTGACGCTGCCGCTCTACAGCCGATTTGCTTTCTACATTTTTTTTTTTTTTCTTCATATATTGGGGTCATTTTTATACTTAATTCTGCTAATAAAACTAGATTTTTTTTTTTTTTTATGCATTCTCCTCCCAGTTTCAGAGCGTAGAATAAGGCACCAGCTGTGCTAAGCGTTAATCGTTAGCTTTAGTCCTGTACCAGCCTGGTGTTGTGGCTGTCCGCTTCCCTGATGCCCGCATGCACCTCCTGGTTGGTTTCCACGGTAACTTCGTTAGGCGAGGTGGCTTTGGGGTTCTGCCTGAAACAGGTGAACGTGTTCACTTCCATCTCAGTTTTCAAATCGTTTGCCTCGCTTACGAGTCACCTGGTCATGGGGTAACGTGTCAGTGCAGACCTGGAATACATGTTTTTTTTTTTTTTTTTACCTCTGACTGTTCCTTCTTGTTTTGTCTTGCTATACTGATTGTGATTTTATATATATATATATATATATATATATATATATACTTCATTCTGAGCACTGTCAGTCACACATGTAGCTGCACAAGAGAAGGCCATGAGGGTGTGAGGGCTGCGACGCACTGACACTTGCTGTGAAACCGCATCTGTTCTGTGCCGACAGATGTACAAACAGCATCCGTTACACACGCATTGCCACATGCATGAGTTGTGCTCTGCTTTCTCCGTTGCTGATCGCTGTGGTAACAGGCGCAGCTTCTCCCCTTTATACATGATTTACAGCTGGAAACAGGGTTTTACCTCTACTAACCTCAGGTTTTACACTGCTACAAGGTGCACTTGTGAACCAAGTTGTCCTCCTGTGTAACTTAACTGCCAGTTTGCATTGGCCGCTTTCTCAAGTCGGTCCTTTAAATTTATACGCAAGCGGCAATGATTGTGAATTTAAATTGTTGCAGTCTAGAAAAACGGTGTATAAATGGTCATTAATGTTAGCTACACCTGAAGGTATGTAGGAGTCTTACCCGTATATGCGCTACACTTTGCCGCAATAATCACAAGTATATTTTAGCATATGAATAGCACAAAAGGTTTCTCGTTTTTTGATTTGGTACATGGCTGAATGTAAGATTACTTTCAGATATTTTTTAGACCCCCCACCCCTCCTTTTCCATTAACTGTACTTGCGCTGTCCTTCTTCACACCAGTAACTTGATCTGTTTTCTCTATCAGTCTAACACCCAGTTATAGGAGTGATCACGCATTAGCTTCTTCCATCAGCAACCACACACTTACCTGGGGTGGGGAGAATCTCTTTTTTCCCCCTACACGTTCAGATTTCTTCTTTGCCCTCGAAATCAGTGTCTTAATGTTATTTGAATGTTTTGTTGTATAACGATTGAATGGTGCATATGAAGCAGGTGTTGGGAACTTGCCTCTGTGCATAAAGAACTACTTGTGTTCGTACTGTGAGGGCGTCAGACCGGCATTATGCTGGATGTTCAGTCAAGGAAAGCATGAAAAGATCAAAAAACCCACAACACCCCCTCCCTTTTAGGAGCGGACACCTCTAGTGTCCAGTTTGGCCACGGTCTGCATGTTGCAGTTTCAGATGTTTGGCTTCGCTGTGTTTTCCGCCTCCTGTCCCTTTTGTCTTGACGTGTAGTTCATCATTTAAGGTATTGGGTTTCCAAGCAGGATGACATTTAGGAACACGTGAAAAATGTGAACGTAGGGGTTGCCATGGCGTTTGTGGAAAAGAGACAGACTGCACGTGGGGGTTAATCCAGTGACCTCACTGAGTCCATAGTGTCCTGCTGGACATCGAGCCAAAGGCCAGGTTTTTTTTTTTTGGGGGGGGGGGGGGATAGTCATGGTTTGTACTTTTAAAATTCAGTTTTGGGAACACCTTCCGCGTGACACCAAGGACTGTCAGAAGCACTACTTTGGACATGCACAGGACCCCTTCTCCGGGTCACACATCACAGTTTTGATTCTCAGGTTATGCTCAATATCTACCTCGGAGGTGTCTGTACTTTTAATGGAGCAGCAAGCGTCACCCGCACCCAGCGAGGGAGATGCCCAGTGTGAGCCAGCGTTCCCTTTTGAGATTGTAAAATGTTCCGGTTTATCATTTTAATAAACCTTTTTGTAGCATTTTGCCAAAGCTTGTGTGTGATTGGAGAACTGACGACATCAAGTTGTTACAAAAGATTTTATTGCATTTCATACCACAGCTTCTAGAAATAGAACAAATGAAGGGAAAAAAAATGTTGCACCAACCATTTGGCCTCAAGACAAAAACAGGCAGATCCAAATGAGTTAAGTCATGAAGTAACAGTGTGTGCACCTCAAAAAGCAAAGCTGGTGCTAAGTACAACAAAAATTTTCAAAAACGTTGAAAGAACTTTTACTGCTCAGGGCAGCCAGACGGCTGCGTTTGTACAAAGGTGTGCTTCATATGAGGATTTCCAGACAGCTCAGCGGTTTCACTGTACAGGGGGGGTGCTGAAGCAGGAAGTTTGCCAGTATGTAACACAGAATGCTGGAATAACAAGGACGACTTATTTTTGGGTGTGTGTGTGTGTGGGGGGGGTGATTATGACCCTTGGCCCTCCAGCTCTGACGCAGGCGTGTCCGGTTCTTCATCGTTGTAAATGTTTTCAGCCTAAGAACAACAAACACTCACTTTCAACCTTAAGAGTGTTGTCAACTTCGCTGGCACAGCTGTATCTGCGACTGCCATCCTGTAGGTGAAAGGCGGCGACGCACTCACCATTTGCCAGACCTGCATGATGTTATCCTCCGACACAGAGCAGATCACCCATGGCTCATTAGGATTCCAGGAGAAGTCAGAGATCTTCGCTGTGTGTCCTCCATGGATGAACTGCATGTACCGGGATGGGGAAAAAAAACATCGTCACAAACCGCTCTCCACTCGCCAGTACTGCCATGGGCCCTGACTGTCAATCAAAACAAGGATTAAACTCACCAGCAGTTCTGGAGGCCCATCCTCCGCATCTTCTGCTGACTGCTCCTCTCCGATTTTACTGGACACACAACAGAGAGTCACCACCCCCCCTTCAGGTCACATGATCCAGCCCCCCATTGGGTCATTGGCCCTTAAGCCTCACCTTACTTCCTTCCTCAGCTGGTTATAATCAACATGAGATACAGTAGATGTAGTGCACAAATGTTACAGGAATCAAGTACGGAACATCTATACACAAATGGGCAGACAGCATAAGGGCACTCTGCCATTACGATCTCGAGGTTTTAAGTTCTCTTTGACAACGTTTTGATGGCTGTTGATACCATATTGAGAACATCTGTATGACAATGTTACTTGCTGACCAAAAAATAAATTATTGTGAATTTGGTGAGCAAGCTGCAACAGGGAGTAACAAAGGAGCAGAGAGCTCTGTTGGTGGACCAAAACTTACGCTGTGATGACCACACCCAGCAAAAAAAAAAAAAAAAAAAAAAAAAAAAAAGTGTACCTCAGGTCCCAAACATTGAGCCTTCGGTCTGTGCCACTTGACGCCAAGATAGTCTCATTGTGAGGGGACCACTGCACCTGTGGGAACAAGCTTTGCACTGTTGGCACAATCTAACTCGGCACGCGACAAAAATCTGACACTTCTGAAGGCAGAGTACATTAACCGGGTT
The DNA here is from genome assembly GCA_025773905.1 of Chitala chitala. NCBI lineage: Eukaryota > Metazoa > Chordata > Actinopteri > Osteoglossiformes > Notopteridae > Chitala > Chitala chitala. The sequence goes on from JABJVR010000063.1 coordinate 1,046,090, forward strand.
TGGAATTTGGGCGTATCAGTAGGCCTCCAAAACATCGAGACATTCGCCACATTAAGTCTGCTGGCCACTGAGGTCATACAAAAGCCCACCCGTTGAGTGTTACCTGAAAGATTTCATCCTTATGGGACTCGAAGGAGTGCAGCTTTAGCTTCAGGTTCCTGAGGTCCCAAAGAGCTACCGTCTAAAAGAAACAAAACATGCAGCCAATAAAGAAAGCAGAGCAGGAAACTATTTTATCAGATAAAACCAGTTAAGGTGACAACACTTTTAAACTGGACGGCTCTGGAAGCGTGTACCTTGTCCGCCGAGCCAGTAGCCAGGATGAACTCGCTGTATGGGTTGAAGGACAGGCAGTTCACCTCCGCCGTGTGCGCGTCCACGGAATGGCTCGGTTTGGACGTGTTGTTGGACCGCGTGTCCCAGCTTCAGAGATAAACGCCACCATTAACAGCATGGTGCACACAAGCAAGGAAGACGGTGGAGTTATTATTAATTCAGAGCTCCAACCCATCTTACTTTGACATGCTACACAGACTTTCCCTGTACAGTTCTTCTATTTACATATCAAACATCAAGATTTGACAAGGAACCATTACCCGACTTTAAAACCTGTTTGGCAAAAAAAAAAACCTTTAACAGAAATCAAAGGGCTTTGTGGGGATTTTAAATTAACCAGAGGACGTTTCAAGAAGCACGTGGGTGTTTCTGACGGTGCACTCACATCATCAGCTTCTGGTCGTCGGCCACGGACCCAAAGAGCGACTCGTGCAGGAGGTGCCAGGACACGTCCTCCACCACAGCCGTGTGGCCCGTGAAGATGGTCTTGGCGTCCACAATCTTGCCCTCTTTAGGCATTCCACCAATGTCCCACAGACAGATGGTCTGACGGAAGAATGACAAAGCATAAATCTTAACGTGTCTTCAGGTCACACGTCTGCATGTAAAAAAAATCCACACGTAGCAGCAGCATCACATTAACCATGACATGAGCAGGTGGGGCTCCTGTGCGTGTGCCCAGCAGGCGGATCCCAAACTGCCACTCACATGGTCATCTGAAGCACTCAGCAGGTTCCCACTCAGGTTTGGGTTCCAGGACAAGCCATAGCCCTCCTTTTGATGGCCCCGCAGTCGCAGATCAGGGCTGCATTCCCCACTGGGGTCTGTGTGCACAAAACATCAGACATTATGGCAAAACCCTACAGAGGACCTGCATCAATTTACAGTCATTATCATCATCTGGACAAGACGAATACAACATACAAGACTTCCAAGTAAATAGGAGTCTGCTTCATACATGATGTTTAAAGAATTACATCTGACTCCATCTGAAACAGTTTTAAGATCCATTTTTAATTCTACATCTTTTCTACACTGTACATTTCGGACAGTGGCCAGTCACTCAGCACCCTGTGAGCAAAAGAGCACCAATACCAATTTCAAATTGTGATACATCACTTAAGCACCAGCATGCACAGAACACACGAAGTCCGTCTGCAGCGCCCACAAAGCCAATGCCATGTGGTCAAGACAATCCTGGTCACTCTAACTGCTGTCCACGCTGCACACCAAAGACAAACCTGGTCACTTTAACCGCTGTCCACCAAAGACAAACCTGGTCACTCTAACCGCTGTCCACGCTGCACACCAAAGACAAACCTGGTCACTCTAACCACTGTCCACGCTGCACACCAAAGACAAACCCGGTCACTCTAACCGCTGTCCACGCTGCACACCAGAGACAAACCCGGTCACTCTAACCGCTGTCCACGCTGCACACCAAAGACAAACCCGGTCACTCTAACCGCTGTCCACGCTGCACACCAAAGACAAACCTGGTCACTCTAACCGCTGTCCACGCTGCACACCAGAGACAAACCTGGTCACTCTAACCGCTGTCCACGCTGCACACCAAAGCAGTTCACACTGCAGAACACATTCTCGTCATAATAAATGAAGCGGTGGAGGGTCGGCACAGCCCGACTGTTGAGTAGCGATGCAGTAATGAGGCTGACATGGACGGCAGCCATGCGACTGGCCTGGCTTAGAGGGGTGCTTGGTGTAGTCGAAGACCAACACGTCAGAGGTGGGCGTCTTGGTGGCGATGATGCAGGGATTCTGGGGCATGTATCTGGCACGGTTTACTTCTCCTTCGTGGTTGATCTTTATCTCGATTTCAATCTTTCCGCTGACTGACCCAAAGCCCCCAAATTCTGAGAGGGGGGAGAACGAGAAAACAGCTGAAACATACTGAAGGAACCGGTAACATTATAAACAAACAGTTACCTTTGGAGCGACGACCTTCACTGATCTCATCTCCATAGTCAGACCACTTACCTGCTGAAATTGAAAAGAAACATGAATATCAGTATTGCAGGTAATCTACATAGAACTTAAAATGGAAAACTTTTAATTTTTTAATATTACCAGTGACAAATCTCCATCACCTCTGCCATACTTTCAAATTCATCTCCCTAGCCAGTAAGCACGTACAAGCCTCCAGATCAGTGACAAGACATCACCATGTTCATCCTCACCTCCTTTCTCGCTGTCGTAATGAGAGGCATCAAACTGCACGTCATCGTTTGGGACCTGAACGCTGGCGATCACCAGATGGTTCTGTTCATCTGAGGTGTGGGTTCCCAGGACCAGTCTGTGGATAGCGTAGTCTTTACCCTCTGGCCTGTTCGGGGAATTCAAACAGGAAGGAGACGTCACGGAAAACTTAGCAGCAATAAGGCAGCTTATCAACAGCTTTGTGTGTACTTGTACCTACAAATAAGGGCTAACTATACAATACTGTATAAAATCTTGTCATTAATAGATGAAAGCAAGCTTTGGAAAACATGGCAGTTCAAAAAAACTATGACCAGGTAGAACATCAGGTTGGGATGCTGAAGTTTCCCAGTTCAAATCCCAGTCTTGCCACCTGCTGTGTCCTTAACCAAAGACACTCAGCGCTAGCTCATTGTAACACGCATATGAAATTTTGAGAGTCACTTTGGATAAAAGCGTCTGCTAAATGACAAATTATTTATTTTTATATTAGTTTACTTGACCCAAGCCAGAGAACAACGTGGATGGAAAACCAGCCAACACAGCACTGTCCATTTGTCCAAAAGGTTTAATGACGACAAATAAGTTCCAACCCGACAGTCATCTGAACCGGGGAGGGGGGGGGTGATGCATTGCAATGAAATAAAAAGGTGTAAAGAAAATTACGGTACCTACTAACGTCAGGTAGCCACTGCACGGTGAGGCTTGGCCACTCCAGGGCGTGTGTCATTACCAGGTCGTACAGAAACGGCGTGTTCTTCTTCCAGATCTTGTACTCCTCGTTAATGACCCGCTCCTCCACGGCATCGTCGTACACTTCAAAGGAAAGAGAACATTTACCTCCTCAAGGAAGAAATATCCAGCTTCTCCGGCTTTGTGTTATACCATGCCTAAGTTTCAGGTTACACTGGGTAGTTATACATCTCGTAAAAACAAATTTTTTAAACAAGGGTTATAAAAGTTGATATAAACACGAATTAAATTTGGCGTTTTTTTTTTGCACACCAAGGGGTTCTTCCAACAATTTCGCGGCAAATTCAACAATTTAGAACATCTGAGTCCACACTGATTACAAAATCGCCCATGCATGTTAATTCTGAAATATTTATATAATCGTTAAATATATTCATATACGAAGCAGTCCATTAAATACACAGTCACGTCTGCAAGCAGCTGAAATGAATTACCTTCTTTGTCCGCCATCTCAAACCGTACGCCAAAAACGAACACAGTTCAAACTTATCGGGTGAGCAGTACCCACAAGTAAAACACACACCCTACTGCTTGTGGTCTTTGTTATTATTATAATTTTTTTTTTCTACTCCGTATTTCGGATTCTTCCGTTACACCGCGTCGCTCTTCTGCCCACGGCGCCTACTGCACAAAGAGCGCATGCGCGCCACTCCGAGCGCATGCGCGCCACCACAAGCGCATGCGCACTAGCGCCAGCGTGCAGCACATGAAGAGAGCCAGAAAAGCTCGAGGCAGTTCCTCATCACGTTTTTCTGCTTCCTTGCCTGGGTTATTTCCCTCATTTTAAAAGTCTGTACGACTTATGCTAATTTAAGTATCGCTAATAAGGTTGAATTACGTGAAAGATGGGTGATTCACTGGATTTTGGTGGCACAAACTGGGAGTGTCCATGGTTTTTAAATAAGCAGTTTCACTAAACTTTAATACATCATACATCACTGGGGGTGAGACTATATTACCCGTTCCTATGTGATGCAGCGGAAACATCTTGGTAAGATAAAACTCGTGAGTTTTGCGCCTGCACATAAACTCTACTGCCCCCTTACGTTGTGCAGTAATGCCTTATCAGAAAAACTTGGTAAAATAATTCATAGGCTTGTCAAACTCCCCAGTCTGGAATATCAGTGACTGCCGTATTTCCAGTACTGTAGTTCTGGACATTCTTTGTGTTCTTTGCCAAGTGTTAGTCATCTGAAAAATTAAGTTAATAAATCTGTCCATTCCAGTTCCTTACCAGCTTTAAACAACACTGTAGTGGGACTCCCTCTGACCCCCATCTTATGCTGTAATTTTTTACTCCCCCAAAAGCATCATCAGCTAGTGATTTGCCTCCATTCTTGATATTCACTATAAAACATACTGACACACAATCATTATTTCAAAAGCCATACTACTTACCAATATTGTGAGGAACATTTTTTTAAATGCACTTTTGTGCTTACACATCTTTAGACCCAGTGAAGTGGTTGAGCAGGTTTTCTTCACATGTGCTGGTGTGGTTTTGGATTCAGCCTTTGCCTCTGGCCACATGGTGACTTTAAATTGCCCTTGTACTGTGTATGTATGCGTGCGTGTGTGTGTATGTGTGTCCTGTGTAGGATTAGAAATAAGATGTAGCAAAGTGCATGAACATCAGATTTCTCACAATAGGAACTTCATCACAGCCCTTCAGTGCTACTCCTTAAGTTATTCAACCTCAGCTGTATCTCGGCCACCGAACCTTTGTTGAAGATTAGCGTTCCTACTGTTGTGTGTAAACACATCAAGCCTTGACCAGTTGCATTAATAATACTGTAATCAAAGGTTTCATCTGGAGTGCAACTTTTCAAAATGGCAGAGGGGCTTATTTTACCATGTAAACAAAATTTTATTTCCATTTTGACACCAAATACTGTGGCATTGGCTCACTGAGACGACACAGAACACCTTTCCACTGTAAGACACGTCTCCATGGTAACGCTACGTATAAAGAGCTTTTGCAGGACACAGAAAATGAGGGGCCACCCAATGACACACAAATGAGAGTAATACCGTTCCACATTATAAAGGAAATGCAAGCAAGGTTATGCTGAAGTTATCTAGGACCGTATCGAATGCATATTCTAATCAGAGTTAAGAAGGAATTGCGCTGAACCACAGAAATGCACAGTGATTTACACACAGGATGCACTGGGTGGTAAAATCAAATATTCTGCTGTGTTTTCATCCTCTTTTATCAACCTGGATGATGTGCAGAAGTGAACCATAAATTAGGGAATTACTAAAACAGAAAGGAAACAAAATCTTTGGTTTAAAAAAATACCTTTTAACTTTAACTGTATCCTGGAATGCACAGTTCTTCCCAAAACTTTTACAAAAGTATATTGAGTCTTTCTTTGGTTCAAACACTAAAGGTAGATCCTGAAAATGACTTTGCACTCTGATAATACAGATAATTTTTGTATTTAATTTGTAATTTCTACATAAATAGAATGGGTTGGTCCTGAACATCTCCTCTACAGTTCAAACAACCTTGAATCTATTTCCTTTATTATATTTCACTGGGAATAAGCCGCATTTAAAATCTGTTATAGATAATACCTGGCAAGTTACACATGAAAAGCATCTCAGTGTTTTGTTTTTTTCCCCCCCGAAACACACACACACACACACACACACACACACACACACACACACACACACACACGTGTAATAACTGTTTGATCATGATACTAACATAATGAGGAATACTCAAAATACTTAATACTGTGGAAATATCTTAAGGCAGTAGTAGGATCTCTGTAAGAAAACACTGATGACTGTAAACTAACACTTCCTTTTGATACTGAGTCTGTACAGTGTTTTGCCGGTTACATTAAGCACGTGAGCTACATATAAAATAAAAAAAAGGCGTGACATGGAACAGGACGTGGCTCTGTGATGAAACGCACACGGACAGAGTCAGAGCTACATTGTTTAGCACACCAAAGAGCTGGCAAAGGAGCGAGGCGGCAAGGGCTGGGCCTATGTCAGGCCGATCTCTTCCAGAACACTACGTGGGGTCTCCGCTTCCTGCAGGGGGAGAGGAAGACAAGGAAGCTTGGGTGAGAAGGTGTAGGCCAGCGGGGTCCCCCCCCCCCACACACGGGAACAAGCCATGGTGGTGAAGGAACCACACAGAAAACATGTGACACCATGGCAACAAATGGCAAGTGTGGATTGAGCTCATTCAACTTGATAAGACAATGAATGTTTAGTCTGGGCTCGATGGTGAAATTTGATGTGTGTAGAATGAGAAACAAAAGTATAAAAGGCTTTGGATTAAAGAGACAGCATTCATCCCCCTCCATTCCATCCCAAGTACTTTCACAATAATTAACAATTAACCAAACACATACTGGGACTGCAGCAGAATAGCTAACTAGATCATGCTGCAAGACCAGAGAGTCCATAATGTGTCACATGACAAATCTGAGGTCTACCTCTGCTGCAAAACATCAGAGGGAAGTCTGATGGCACTGAAGGACACACTTGCTGTCTCTTTAAAAGCACGACGACAGATAACCACTTACTTTGGCGTCCTAACATGAGGTTTGCCACAAAGACAGAGAGAAGAACAGAGTGAGCACAGTCAGTGTTGTTCTGCCGCAGATACTTCAAAGTGTGTGTTAAACCAGTTCAATTTACAGCACACATCTCAGTCTGGCAGACATAAATAAATAATGCAACATTGGCCTTGCTGGACACCAAGACCAATTACAAACGCTGGCCCAGGTCCTTGAGTTTGAAAGCAGAGTAAAAGTGAGTGAAACACACACACACACACACACACACACAGTTTGCTTTGCATGACAATCACAATCCAGTCATGAATACACAGAGCGCTGGTGTTCCCATGTGCACACGAGTCAGGTGAATAGTGTTCCACAGTGGTCACTGAGCACGGAGTTATCCTCACAGCACGGCTGTGTGTTTTCAACATGCATGTCTGGCAGGAGACAGGGAAGCGCTGAACACCTCAGTCATTCCCCGATTGCGTACGTGTGCGCACACGCACATTTGTCCAAAAGCCCAAATCTCAGGCAGGCGATACGCAGCACACCATTACACCATGACTGGGAGGCACAAAGCAGGGACAGAAATAAACGTGTAATGGTGAAGGTCAGGCTGAGGGACTCCACCTGACACGGCTCACACTTTTCAGTTTTCCTTACTGCCAACAAAATAACTCCATAACGACATCCAAACAAAAACACAAAACATCCGCGTCATGTTTATACTTTAAAATTTAATTAACCACCATAATATCAGGAAATGTTACATGTGACACACTGCACAGTAAAGTGATACTGCAGTTACGATTTTTAATCAATCACTAATCCAGGTTTCTTCAGCCTGCTCTGAAACACAAGTCAGACGCAGGTTCCTGGAGTAGAAACAATACTTATTAATTTAACCTTTATTATCTCAAAAACAGCTTCTGCTAAATTTTGTATGCTTATGAGATTAAAATGAAAAGTCATTTTCACTTTCTGCACTTCCACGAATGGGTGTTAACTGAAGGAACTAAAGTGCCCCGTTCAAAGGTTCAACATCATAGCCCTTGCTGATCCTGGGAACCATCAAACATGGACTATCTAAAGATTCTGTTCATTATTATAAAATATAAAACTAACAGGAAAGTGTGTACTGTACCCCTCTAAACCAACAGCAAAATTTCACTTTACGTGCAATGCAAAAACAAGACACTCTGACCGTCCAGCCTTACTGCACATTTTATGTTGGCGAGGAAATGTTAATTACTTGCAATTAGACCTTACTGGGTAATCAGGGAGGTAATGTTTGCTTTTTTCCTTTTGCTGACCTTACCTTGCAGCTGGTGGCCAGTGGTCAGTACTCGTCACTACATGATGCATACAGACTCCGCAATTTAAACCGTAAAATAATAAAAGTGCCTACGTTTAAAATGTCTGTTAAAGTGCTTTTCACTACAAATTCTCATTTAATGTATGATTTGAATCCTTCCTCAATATTTTACCCCCCTTCACAGCTCGTTATTCTGACTGAAATAACAAATTGGTATTGCGTTCAGGAAACGGCAGAAACCCACGTCAGATCTGCAGAAGTGAAAATGCACTTTTCTAGTGCGGAACCTTGAGTGTCCAGAGAGAGACAGACAGAGAGAGGGAGACAGAGAGAGAGAGACAGAGAGAGAGAGGGAGAGAGAGAGAGAGAGAGAGAGAGAGAAAAAACAGGAGCATAACTGAGTATCCAGTGGACAATAGGATGGCTTAAATCACAGATTCGCATGAGTGACACAGAAATGCTGTTCTACACGTAATATGGCTGGTCCTTATAACCACCCCCAAACAAATCCATCCTGCAAACTGTCAACATTTATAAAGCATGTACAATTTTGTGCATCATTCCCTCAGTGGAGGGAGGATGAGGGGTGGAACAACACCAAAAAAAAAAAAAACGACAGTAACAATGGCGTGGAGAGGGTGTCCGCCTGCCCCAGACCGCTGCTCCCGTCCATAGGCAGGAAGTGCAGGAGGCCGGATGGAGGAGTGTCAGTGGGAACGAGGGAGAGGAGCTGGGCAGCAGGATGGACGCGGTGATGTAAACGCGGAATGAGTGGGGGCGAGAAGGAGGGGCTGAGCATGCAGGACGGCAGCATGTCCACCGTTTAGTACACAGGCACGTTAAAGTACTCATGACGAGGCTGCGAGGAAAGATGCACAACATGGTCTTACTTCAGAAATGCAGGCGTGTCCAGATGTCACCATTACACATCACAAAGCCAGGACCAGAAGAGAGGGGAGGGGGGGTAAATACATCAGAACAGACGACAAAGCACAAACACCATGACAACACAGCCTCGTCGGCACTTTGTGAAGAATGGGCGGTTCCCCTCACACATGCACGCACACACACACAGCTGAGTGAGACCGTCCTGCCTGGAGAGCAGTTCTGTCATTGTCCTTCTGAAGGCAGCCCATCAACTGTCAGCGCAGAAGAAAAGCAGAGGCCGCTAATTACATGTAATCAAAGGCAAGGTAATTTGATTGGGACGCATCTGTGGTCTTTGGCAGTGTGCCAAGTTTTGTGCTTTCTTTGTCCACACAGCTGGTCATGAAGCTGTGTGTGTGTGTGTGTGTGTGTGTGTGTGTGTGTGTGTGTGTGAGACCACTAGAGTCAACTGGACAAAGAGTGCACTTTTCACAACTGGTGATCTGCATGCACCCCAGTGAGCCTGAAGGGGGCGCCGATTCAACAGCCGATCGACACACGAGCCCCAGAGTCCATCCAAAAAGCTTCATTCACACTTACCTGTACGCCATAACGCTGAAAATGTGAAATACGTACAAATATGTATGTAGAGGCTTTTACAAATCCACATACACACAAAACCAGAGGGCTACACAAAGACTGCACAACACACACCAGGCAACAGACAAGATTTCATACCACATTATGTCAGGATCACTAACAGCTTCTACCAGTACTGGGACATTACCAGTTATGGGCTGGGGGGCTACAACATGGTCCAGAGCTAAAGGCCTGTCTAACTGACCACCCCAAGGCCTGGGGAGCCATGTCTGGAAACCACGCAGACTTGTGGGGTAAACAATCAACATATATGAAGGTGATGCGGCCCTGGGCTGGCCGGTGTACGATGTGTGGAGCCAAACACAAGTCTGCATGAAGCGCAGCACCGCTGAGGCAGGACGAAGCAAGCGACTCCCGTTCTTCACGCCGCGTCCTTCACAGGCGAGCTGCGTGCTCCGGAGCTCCTGCACCCATTTATGGGAGGCCAGTCAGCAGCCTTTACTGGGCCGGCGCAGGACCACCTTCACCGGGATGGAGCTAGCTGGCACACATGGTGAGCACGCCTACTGCTAAGGGGTACATGGTGAACTGGGGAACAGGCAGGCAGTGGAGTCTAGGGATGGGAACAAATCCCACTGCTTGTCACATGTTCGCCTGAGGGTCGTACCTTCTCCGCTTCAACATCAAAGAGTTCAATTTGCTTGAATTTTGAGAACGTCTCGCTCCAGAAATATTTTTTCATTAAAGCCCATTTAAGATGATTTAGACTTAATGCTCTGAAGAATGTCTTATTCCAAACAGATCCGGTTTAATTACTTTCTGTCAGACTGCGAAACTCACTCCTTAAAGCCATAAGCCTGGTTTTCCAATCTTGCCAGAGCACCCCCTGGACTTCGTTAACGGTTTATTTAATATGCAATTACATGCTGTTGGTAGGTAGTTGTGTGCAACTGGAAGTTATGAAGCGCTGAGCGAGAGAGAACCCAATGCGCCCAAACACAAGCCGTGTGCAGCGTCGCTGTGTTAAGTCCACACGGAAAAGTGCTGCTCTCAGGGTGCATGCTGGGAACCAGAGATTTTGCACAAAGGAGGGCACTAGCAGAGACACAGGTCAGGACAAAGGCAACTCATGCCATGCAGTTTCTCAAAGCCATATTTAAATCCACCCTTTATACAGGCCAGAACTAAGTTAAAAAAAGTACTTTTGCACAATCATTTCATAAATACTTGTTAAATGTTTTACAAGTGCTGTAACTGCATTTTACCCAAAATAAATAAATAAACACTTTATTAGAGAAGACTAACATTTGCTACATCACAGCCTCCTCCTGAGTTTAGCAGTTTCAGAGACATGATGGATCCATCGGCTTTTTCTCCTCAGCAGCGAAACATACTGACTGTGCAGAACTTTGTAAAGCCAAGTGCAGGTGGGGGGGTGCGGGTGGAGGGAAAATCAATTTGCCCTCAGAGTTCACACATTTTTTTCCAAGCATTACTAACAGAAGAGAGGGGAAAGGGATGGGAATCAGGGAGTCTGCTGTTACCCGTCGACAAGTCTCCCCTCCCCTCTGCGTCAGCCAAGACCGACCGACACTGTCCTCCTTAGGCATCATCGTGAGCTGTCAGCCCCCCCCCTCCCAGGGTCAACCACGACCCGTCCATAGTCCCTCCCGCATATCAGACACCACCGTACAGTGCAGACAGGCGTCCAGTTACGCTGCAATTCATCAGACACAAAAGGAGAAAATACGTAGAAAACGGGTCACACCAGGGATTCTCAGCAACACAAAAACGGGAACTCCACCCTGGCAGCCACTCAGCCTGACGGCATCATTAGCAAGGGCCTTAATAAGACACGAGAGCAGCCAAAATAACGCATTACACTCCGAGGGAGGAAAGGCGGTCACACTTCCTTCAAAAGAGCCTATTTTCAACATAAAAACAGATATAACGGTTTGGAAATACATGGAATAGGTACTACATATCGTATGTGATCACGTCTAACACTGACCAGCATATACCCAAGTGCTTCCTCATTTTTTGATGTTTCCACTGAAGATTATATGCACAACAGCCAAATGAAAATTACAAAACCATTCATGCAATTTATTCTTTTCTTACTAAAATGTCTGGCTTGTTCTTTTCACAGCCTGGTTTCTAGTTAAACAAATGCAAGCATGTTAAGCATCAAATGGTGGTGATACAAGCAGGCCCTCTGGGTAAAGCATGCCCACACAGTGCCCTTCCACTGGGCAGCTGGGCCCCATGCAAGTCGAGTCAAAATCTGTACGCTGCAACAAGGCCTTGCATCCCAGCCCCTCCCCCGAACAACACCAGGCAAGGGGAGCAGCCCACACTGCGATGGATGCGGCATGCAGACCCGTGTTGGGAACCCCATGCGGCTCACGACGGCTCAGCCAGGTGGTTACCAGATCTCAGCCTCTGAACTGTTATAAGATTTCCTCTGTGGCCAAACCGCCCCAGTCTTCGCTCTGGCTCTACAAACAGAAAACCGTGCACTGTGAGGTCAGACTGCTGGAACAAGCACTGGCAGGACAGGGGCAGTACCCACATCCAACCCACCAAGAGAGAAACTTCCAGAAAGAAGTAAGAAAGAAGAAAAAAAAAAAAAAAAAAATAAACAACAACAATCAAAATAAATAAAGAATAAAAAAAAAAAATTATATAACTAAAAAAAAAAATGAAAAAAGAAAAAAAAAAAAAAAAAACACAACAACACTTTCAAAATGCATAGGGGGGGAGGAACCATAAGGAAGGTAATCTCTGCTCCTGGAAAATGTCTTAAAACAAAAAAATACAGCCCAACACAGTGATCCAAATGGACCATCAATGCCTAATCTAGTAACTTTCTATATTATATAGTTAATGGCTGATCTACTCCTTCACTCAGAGTACAACGACGATGAACCAAAGTTAAACAATAGCGGGCACAGAGTCTGGATCCGTGTGTAGTAATTGAGAAACACAAGTGTGAAAACAAACGCACCACCCGGAGGGATGTGTGTGTGTGCCGTTCAGTTCCTAGTTCCTCTTTTGAAGACAAATGTATGTCTAATGAGGATGTTCCTCTGGCACACAAGAGCTCTTGCGTAATACTGCCCTTGTATGGTTGGGGGGGGGGGTATAGTTTTTCTTCCACGCTCTTCACAGGAAGCTCCATTTAAAGTAAAATCACAAAGGAACACGCAGTCCCATGCACACGCACAGATTTGTTGAAGACAAAGGCGTAACCCCTCCAGAGTGTCAGAGAGCCGGATGTCACCAGGCTGGGTGTGGTACAGTGACCCGGTCCTGGGGGAGTTTGGACGTGCAGGGGCGCACATCACCACGCCGGCACTGCCAGAGAAACACGTGCCCCCTTCCCCACAGCACAGCGGGCCTTTGTTTCAGACTTGCCTGCCTCGGTGCCCACTTCCTAACCAGCTGCTTGTCTGAAAGGGCATCACGCCAGGCAGGCAGAACATACTAAATCCCCACCGCTGCCAATCTGCTACACACAGACAACACAATTAAACTGACATTTAACTAAACAAACAGGGCAACTTGTAAGGAAGACCAAGATAAACAGCTGAGATGCCAACGACTGACCCGAGGTTTACTAAAGAATAAAAATATAGAAATAGTGGCAAATGACAGAACGGGAACTGCTGGGTTCAGAAGGCCAATACTTGTGTATTAAACCAAATCTGTATATTTGGGTAAATGGTGCTTATGTTCTGCCACCAGTCAGCACTTACAGGTGACTGGTTATATTATATAATTAAAAGATTGATAGAGGGTTAACAGTATTGCACATGCCAGTAGAACCAGAACATCCAGGGGCTTGAGATGATGGACAGATGACAAGCAAACATCATCCAGGGGTCAGCTTGCTCCCACAATGCCACTGGCTCGACAACTGGCATATGCCTACTGGTGCGTGATCAGCGTTGTGCGATCAGCTAAACACAGAACAGATCTGCAACTATCGGAGAACAGGGAAGCCAGTCCTCTGCTCCTGAGGATACCCGACATGACCCAAGTCCAGACAGTTGTACACCCCCACCTGACTTTGTGGAGAGGGGGTGGTTTCCTCTGGTTGTTAGCAGCGCTAATGCCAGCCACCTGTTTGAGATGAGCAGGCAGATTAAGAAAATCTCATCTGGAGTGGTAAGTGAAATCAACAGGTAGAGTGTGGATCTCTATAATTTCATCTGCCCTTAAGCAAATTTACTGGCAGATATAATAAATACGTGCTCAGCTGCACAAGCACGTGGGAAATCTGACACTGTTCGTGGGCTGCAAGCAGCTCAACATCTGCAAGACCAACAGCTCCACTTCAAGATAAGGACGATTAGTCGGGTCTGATTTCCTCAGAGCAGAGTCTGGACATCCCAGTCCAGAGCGATTACAGTACTGCGGGTTAAGAGCCATTAGTGTGAAACAGACTGTACCTGGAAAAAGGCGGATCTGTAAGTCTATATTCTGGAAATCAGAAATAAGATGTAGAAGCACAAAAAGACAAAGTCAGATGAGCACAGGATGGGGGGGGGGGACAACACGATTGTACAGCAACTGCATCCATCAACCACAGCAAGACACGGAGGGATGGCGGTGCAGATGACAGTCAGTACCAATCTGTTCAAAGTCAGGGTGTGACACACTGAAGCCTCCTGTATGAATCAGCAACTGCTCTGAGTGCTGAAGCCACGTGTCTCACTGACAAAGATGTTGTATGACTGGCATCTCACGCCATGCAGTCGTGTCAAATTCTCTAACCTTCAGCGTCTGTCTTCCCTAGAACCTCGGGCTTACGGAGTACAAAAAAAGTCAACCGTGTGAGAGGGAGGCGCACTGAGAACCTCCTCAGCACGTGACATGTCAAACAGTAACATCTAAAAACTGCACCACAGCACAGCTGTAAGATTCACCTCAAAATTTAATACGTCACCTTTCAGAACAAGTTTGTCCAAAGGTACACGAAGACAACAGGGGCAGGTACTGTACACAACAGCTGATCTTGCTGTGATTGAGTTAAAATGTGACTATACAAGGCCAGCTTTGAAAAACCACTTGGAGAGAGAGAGACAAAAAACAAGAGCCTGTGCCAGAGACAGGGACATCTCCAGCAGTCTCCCGATTCCTCCATCGCTCCAGTATTACATATCATCAACCAAGAATGTTCACTTCTCACGTAATCAAAGTTAGACTGGGAGAGCGAGGAAATCACAGTGGCTGAATCAGAATAGCAGAATCAGAACAGTGCAGGCATAAACTCAAGGCAGAAGGGGGATGTGGAATCATCAGGTCTAATCAGTAGGGTGGGGAGTGACCCCCCACCCACCCCAGTCAGGTGATCCTGGTGCAAGCCTTACCTCCTGCAGAAGGTCAGCCTGTTCAATGGCTTTCAGCACATTCTTCTTGGAGGTCTCCTGTGCCTCTCCGCCGAGAAGAAACTCATCCAGGATGAAGTAGGCCTTCTCAAAGTTGAAGATGATGTCCAGCTCACACACCTGTTGGGGCAGATAAAGAACAAGAGAACTGCACTAAACAAAAAGAACAGCAGGCTTTGTTGTTAGGTGTGCAGGGGAGCCAGATACAGCTCCATCTCTACCCATCCCAGTCAGCTTCATTTCCCACCGAGCCAATGTGCCAACCCCCCTCCCGACATACACACTACTCAACTCACGCTGCCAAAGTACTTATCCAGCAGCTCCACGTATCGGTGGATGATCTCCAGGGTGATGAGCTCGTTGTCTTGGTCTTCTATGGCACAGCAGAAATACAGACTAGCATACCTAATAAAAAAGAAAATCAGAAAGGACGACAAGTCACTTGTTTATTGGTATGGCAGAAAACGCTTTATCCAGGAAACGATTCTTCCCGGTTTGTGCCGTCATCAGTCCTGCTGAGGGGTTCGGCAACGCATCGATAAACCGTGCAGGTGGACCCCGAACCAAGAACCTCAGTGCTGTAAAAGACTGCTTGACGGGAACAAAGTCCTGAAATGCTGAATTTTAGTTAAAAAGCCTCTTCACAACCTGTCACCCACCCAAGATCAAGCACGTCTAGAGTAAATGGCTGTGGACCAAGGGAGATTCCCCACGTGAAAGCGCTGCTAAAGCTGGCATTCCTGTAGCTACAGATGGGGGAAATTATTTTTTGCCAAACTTACAGCAGATGGAATTCACCATGCATCAGTCACCATGTAGCTCAGCCAATGTGAAGCAAACCTGTCACTGATTGGCAGCACATGATAACTCTTCCCAACGCCCGCGGTCCTTCAACATTTTTTCCTCCTATCGCTGCCTGCAGTTTTTGTCACCTCTCTGAAAGCCCAAAAGGTAGAAAAGTTAAAAAGGTCTAGCTCATACAGGAGGCTAAGCTAAAAGATCAGTCTGTGAGAACAGAAATCCACCAGCTTTCAAGCATGTTGGTGCTGGGGGGAGGGAAAAAAAAAAAAACAGGCGCGCGGCGGGGGGGGGGGGGGGGGGGGGGGGGGGTGGGGGGGGGGGGGGGGGGGGGGGGGGGGGGGGGGG
>JABJVR010000063.1:1062380-1090327 GCA_025773905.1 Chitala chitala
GCAGGAATCCATCCACACCATGTGGCTAATGCTACAAAGATCTTCACACAGTATCCTCGAAGAAGGGAAGAAAAAAAAAAAAAAACTATTTTTAGCATGTGCTCATCTAGAGGAGGACTGCACTGTAGTAGTTTCTGCTTGATAAACAAAATACTCCACCCCCCGAACCCCCTGCTCATTTCTGTTCCTCCAGTTTGATATTGCAGGAATCCATCCACACCATGTGGCTAATGCTACAAAGATCTTCACACAGTATCCTCGAAGAAGGGAAGAAAAAAATAAAAAATAAAAAATAAAAAAAAAAACTCAGAATCCAGAAGTTGACAGTAATGCAAAGCGGACATGGGGGGGGGGTGATGTAAACACAAACTGTTCTGGAAGAGTGCCACTAATAAAACCTCTCTTTTTCACACAGACACACAACTCTAACCGTATTTTACCTTCATCTGTTCCATTATGTACAGTAAAATGCCCTGTCAGAAAGTCTTACCAAGGAACACACTTAGTGTTTGATGATGCTGTGCCATTTCCCCCCCCCCACACGATTTCCCAGAAATGCTTAAATTGTGCTGCAAAGGGCCATGTTCTGTTTGGCTGTCAGGCAAAAGAGAGAAATCAAAACCGCATCTCTCCATCTTCTATGGGATTCTTCGAGCCTGCAGAGCAAGCCAGAAAAGCAGGCGTGTCCCACAAAGAGCCTGCTGATATCTCCTAATGAGCCCAGAGAGACAGTGCTGAGGCCTGTCAGAGGCCCATTAAGGGCCGACCTTCACTCACACACGCCACAATGCAATAAAGGAAGAACGGCGAGCGAGACAGACAGAGAGAGAAGAAAACCAGTCCAACAGGGGCACTTACGTAAAGAAACACCCCCCACCTAACTGCTCTTCAGTGTAGACTCTCGGAGGATGTCACGTGTCAAAATCCATTTTGTAGAATGCTAAACTTGCTGAAGTATGGAGCTCTTTTGCTTTCATAACAAGTCCTCGTACAGAGACCGCTGACAAATTTTATCAATGTCTGTCTACTTCTGCAGCAGGCCACAGGAAGAGCACTTCAGTTGCACAACGCATCGCCTCTCACAAAGGTTCCACGTGAAATTCACAAACGAGCTGCTGCAGATGAAGAGCTACTCTACACGTGCCCATGAGGGGACACAGATACCCCGTAACCCACGGCGTTGCTCTCACACCAGCTAAAGGGCAACCAGCACACAAGATGCACACATAAAAGGAACAACGGCCTCTTCATCTGCACCAAACATAAAATCCCTTCATTTGTACATGTTGTGTAGATGCATATCGACCCCTGACGCAATCCACTTACACAACTCTCTTTCCATCAAGCCTGACACTTTAAGACCTGATCTGCTTGAATAAGAAACACAAAATGAGTACACTTAAGAGGTGTTGCTAGGCAGAAACATTCTAATCTGTTTATCTGGCAAGAATAAACTGATTACAGCTACAAATAGCTAGTGCCATGGGTCAGAGGGGCGTGGACTGTCAGGTGTGTTACACGGATGGAGAACTTTCAGCATCCTGTGTAATCCCAGCATGGCTGTCTACCCAATCAAACCTAGACAAACATTATGTTAATCATATGGAAATTGGAACATGCTTGTACAAATCTCGAATGCCATGCTGGCTGTCGCATCGCATAACAGCAAATCCTTGTAACCGGGTCTTGCAGCTTCCATGGCGCCTCCTCCCCTTTTCGAGCCCCCACCCCCACACTTTTTACAAGCCAAGCAATCCTCGTGCAAAAAAAAAAAAAAAAATCAAGGTCACCTGCCGCTTTCCAGAGATGGGTACTGCGCTCAACACCTGTGTAATCGTGAGCATACGCCCAGCCTACACCCCCCCCATACCTAGTCCACTGAACTGCTGGGGAGGAGAAGCCTAACGATTAAGCATCCAGGCATCTGGTTTTTGGCACATGGACATTTTAGGACAAGAATGTTTTCAACACACTCGAATCCATCTGTAGTGGCAACCAGCGAACGCAAACACAGTAGCTCCGGCCACAGCAAGCCGTAATGTGAGAGCTGCCAAACGCCTGCACCCTCTGTATAGGCACACGTGGCTCAAGCGGTGCCCCTGGCTGGTCACAGATTGATTATTGTCCCGGGACGCTGCGAGAGACTGCAGGTCAGCAACACTCAGCTCATGCACACAGCCAACTCATCTGTTGGCACGGCAACTGTAGGTAATGAGGCAAAAGTAACAGTCTTATTATCCTGTCAGTCAGAGAGTTCTCGGGTTTTTATTTCTATTTTGTAACACCCTGCGCACACGCGCACACACACACGCACACAATTCCCCAGCTGTCGTCCCCCTCTACCCAGGCTTGCCACTACAAGCAGTCCCATGGAACCACAGCTTAGATATTGCAAACAAATTGAGCTGTATTAAAAAAACCTGCAAAGCTGACCTGGATTTAGGTCTGCATACATCACGCTGTATTGCGCTTTTCCTGCATGAAAAACAG
Organism: Chitala chitala; assembly: GCA_025773905.1. Lineage (NCBI taxonomy): Eukaryota > Metazoa > Chordata > Actinopteri > Osteoglossiformes > Notopteridae > Chitala > Chitala chitala. The sequence continues at coordinate 1,064,871 of JABJVR010000063.1, forward strand.
CAGCAGAACAGTAAGCTGGCCCCAGCACTCTTTAGCAATAACATTAACAGGATTAAGACTATTTTAGCCACTGATCCACTGTACAGCTAATTAGGCTCAGTCTTACCCTGAGCAAAATCATCACAATGAGGTGCGTTTTATCACCACACATTATCTTTCATCATTAAAGTGCCCTCATGCCTCAGGGAGGTCATCAGAGTTCACAGAGGACAAGAGGCCTCTGTTTGGACCCCATAATAAACGGGGGTCTGGCACTGAACAACCACTGGGGGAAACTGTGGCTGCCCGCATACCTGCCCACTCGCTCACTGACCTTTTGTAAACGATCTTGAGGTCTCGCCACTCCAGGAAGCTGCACATCTTGGGTTTGCGGGCCAGCACAGTCTGCACCAGCTCTCGCGTGATCTTCTTCTTCTCCTTGTCGGACAGCGGCACGTACCACTTCTGCAGCCTTAGCTTGCCCTGCCGGCTGAACAGCAGCATAAACTGCATCTGGTTAAAAAAATAATAAGAGAAAAAGGGGGGGGGGGGGACCCCAGGGGACAGGGTCCCCAGTGATGTCAACACAAAGAACACAGGACAGCACAGCATAAAGCAAACCTGAGGAGGGAACGCCCACCTTGAGGATACGGTGGCAGTCACCCAGTGGCGGCAGCAGCCATTCAGCAGCACCAAGACACATGCCCGGGCACATTTTAACTGCTGCTTGTTGGATACTGAGCATCAGGAAGCATCAGAAGTAATTGTGAAGAAGCCAATGCTATTTGCTAACCACATCTTGGCACCACTGAACCCAGAGAAGGCAAATGTTTGCATTTGTTTTTGGAACCATTCAATAAGTGCATTTATTCAAATAGAAAAGCCTGAGATTCTAATACATTTGCACAGCTGTCTGTATCAATATAAGCACTGTATTTAAGTGCCTTTTTCAGGGGTACCACAGTATCACCCCTCTTACTCCACGTAAACCAACAGGTTATAAGCTACACGTTTTGCAAGTTATAGATCTTTAACCACCATGCTCCCCGCTCACCTTACTGCAGACAGCAAAAGCTTTGAGCGAGTAACGGACCTCTCCCTATGAAATATACAACAAATACATTTAACACAATATACCGAAGTACATCTGACAGATTAGCACGTCGGAAGGCAGGCGAAGACGCGCGACACACGTTAGGTGTCCGTGCCCAACCACCTCATTTTGTCCTTGAAACAGTGAACGGTGAGAACGTAAACATCACCACGCCAACAAAACGTGCTCGCCTTATCATCAGTGTGTGCTTCATGTAAAAGAAAAGAAAAAAAACACGATAGAGTTAAGCAGGGATGCGTGTGCTTGACAATTAACCCGAAAAAATGACACAATTGTGAACGTGCCAACGTGTGATGCACCATTCATTCTACTACGACGCTGTACAAAACCACTCCACACGATTATTAAGCAATATCACGAATAAAAGCAAAGTTGGCGAAGTGCACTCATTGAGTAACGCCTTTCCAATTCCACGTCGCAGCCGCAGCAAATCCCTGCCGTGCATCACAATAACACGCACACGTTGTGCTTTATGGCTCACGGGCGTGCATCTTTACACACTCCGTCATGCTGTGATGTGAACGCGATGGATACAGCTGCGGTGTTTTAGTGGGGGGGGGGGGTCACGTGCGGTCTCGCGCTCATTACCGCGAGCTGATCAACGAAGTGGCCGCAAACTGAGCGAATGCGAGCCAAAAGCCAACAGGGTGTAGGAGGCGCGGGGCGCGCGCTGCGAGCCTGGACCCGCGCCGCGCGGAGGGCGAAGGAGCTGCTCCTCCCTTGTTCTCCCAGCGCATCGCGGGCTGGGTAGGTGCGCACACAGGCCACCACTGTTAGTTTCACATCCACAAAAACACGTTTGCCCATCTATTCATTCGAAACGACAAAACAGTTGCCCGTTTGTAAAGTACTAGAGCTGCGATGCATTTATTTTAAATCAACTTAAAGCATTGGACTGATATGCTCAAATAATTCATAATCAGCATTTGCTCACTGTATCCGCGATGAATATAGTAGTTCTTCCAAAACTAACGCTGGCGATTCTTCAACTGCCGCTAGCTGCATCTCTGTAGTAGCGCGCTATGTCTGGACTTTTTAACACACAATAACACCCGAGCTCTCAGTTAGAGCCAAGGAAAACCTCGGGCTCCGCTAAATTAACCCGTCCGCGTGACTTACCTTCAACTGAATTTAGGCTTTCAACGTGTAAAACTTGTAAATTCAGCTGCCCACACACAGCCACTCCAGTTTAGTATTCACAGTGCACTCCTTCAGTCTCCTCTCCGTTGTTTCTGGGCGCTTCAGTTAGATCAGTCAGCGAGCCACTGATCGCTTATTGGTTGGGAGTCTAATGTCCGGGTTTCCCATTGGGCGAGGAATTCCGTTATTCCCGCCCACAGTTTACGGAACGTAAGGCTATGTTAGGCTCTATCTCTTATCAATCATTTTGTTATAAACAATGTTTGATATTCAGATTGCCTTATATTTGACTGAGTTTCCCGAATAAATCGCGAATACACCCGATATCGCTAATGTTCAGCATAATAGCTGAATATTAATGACACCAACTTGAAAAAGTAATTTTATAATAGACCGAGGATACGAATTAGTAAAATGCATTAATGCGTGTTCATTTTTTCGAGTTGTGATTTATTATTATAAAACTACATGGTATTGTTTGTATTTTAAGAGCTTTTTAAGAAATGCAATGATCCTTTACGACCTCATCAGATCTATTTACTTTAACCTGAACAGATGGACAGAAATGTATCATCGCTTACGTCGTTTTTGTAAGTGAGCGCTGTTTCTTAATGAGAGTAAAATGTATAAATGGGAACAGCGAAAAATAGTCGCGAGATCTTTTCCATGCAGTTCACAATATGACTACTATAATGTTGCAATCATCACTTGCTCGTAAAACCGCTATTGCTCAATGAATTTTAAAATGGCTGTTGTGCAGAATACGAGAAAATTTAACAGCAAACTCGGGTTAAAAGTGTTGTTTGAAACGGAGAACGACCAAAATGATCTTTGACCTCAGTTAAAAACAACAAAGATCTGGCACCAAACCTCAGACCATGAAAAATGCCTTGGATGGTGTTATTCAAATATAATTTAAAGAGAAATGGCACATGAGAACAAGAACAAAATAATAATTACATAAACTATAATACTGAACATAACGGTGAACTGTACTGTGCTGTAGCAGGGCTATTGTTGTGGATCTACTGCACAGTGCGGTTTCGCCGACACAGCGCCCTCTATCGGCCGGTGAGTGTGTGAACAGCATCGCTCATATTCTCAACGCTCCATCTACAAGCGGGACCAGGAAGCTGTCAGACACGCGAGGAAACATAAAGGTACGGCCACAAAATAGGATGAAAAAACAAAACAGATATCTTGCAGGGAAATATAATTAATGTTAGAAGATGAAGTAGGTGAGTCGCTAAGCCTAGACAGGCTGTCTAATCATGGAATTATTTTTTACTGAAGATTGCAGCACGCAAAAATTACTGGGGTGTTCTGTATGAATTAGTATAAATTGACTAGTCGAACGTAGCAGGGCACCAATAACGAGGACATATATGTTGTCATTTGGATCAGAATTTGATTTATTCGTGATGACATTTGGAGACTGTGTATGTGTAATCCGATGACTACCTTCGAAATGCTAAATGCCTGCTGTTGTCTCCGATTGCGGATTCTGTCTCCTTCTCCTCCATCATTTTATCGTACGTTTTCTGGAAAATGACAGGACTCGTTTGCTGTTGATCGGTTTTCAAAACCGGGACCTTGACGGTTTTTCTTTATTAAACAGACAGACAGTGCGCCATTACTCTGCCCACGTCCCAAAGCCGCTTAACCCTGATGACAGAATGCGGAGTCGTAGCAATTCGGGGGTGAGGCTGGATGGATATGCCAGACTCGTGCATGAGACGATTCTACATCATCAGGTAAGTTTCACACTGCACGCGCTCAAGCGCGCCCCTATACACATGCTGTGTGTGTGTGTGTGTGTGTGTGTGTGTTCCTGATAGGTTTTGCACAATTGAAATACTGTAACACTGGTGGACCGATCAGATTTGATTGAAGACAATAGTGATCTAAAAAGTATTTATTTTTCTGAAATGTGTCAAAACCATGTTTGCTGTTGTGTACTTTCTACTCTGTGTTAAGGAATGCACCATGGATGTCCTTGTGTTCCGAGCACATGCCCGTTGGAAACAGTTGCTATCTTTGTAGCGATGCATACCACTCAAAAGACTTCACAGAATGTCAACAGTGGCTCAGACTTAAAGTTGTCGCTGGTTTGAGAAGGCAAATATAACGGTGCCCTTTGACCTACGGCTTCCTACACACAGCTGTTTTTCTGTGGTACACAGTGTGAGACCGAAGTCAAACTGTGTAAACCTGCATTCATAACAATGAAAATTTATATTACAAATTTGACAGGACGTCCAAACTGGATATTAATGAATAGTATTTAAATTTCAAATGAAATTTTAAAATAGACATATAAAATATCAAAGGAAATTGGTGCAATTCAAGTTAGGAGCACTGGTCAATAGAAGTTTGTCAGGAAAATCCTTGAATGACCAGGCTAAGAGCCCACCATGTCTGCCATTCTATCCGCTGTGTTGTTTAGCCCATACTTCTTCCTCCCCCTGCTCCCTTTTACGAAGTCCATGCCTTGTTTAGTCCCTCATTAGCTAACTTCATGCTGTGCTACCCAGGAAAAACTGAAGCAGCACAGGACTCTAAACACTTCACCCGCTGGCATCCTGCCAGTGTTTCCATTCCTATGCCCATTCCTATACTCATCGACTTGTTGACTTGATCCATATGGTAGGGTGAGACTCCGGAAATTCAATCTCAGCCAGGAATAACATGTCTTTAGGTTTACATCTGACCTTCTAGCATCAAGAGGGACTTCATTGTGTTGCATAAGACATTGCTCATCGCACTGTGGGTAAAAATGAAAAGTTAATAAAAGGTCAGTCTAAAAATAGACAAAATGCAGAGAAAGTATAAAGTGTTGGTGATGTCCATTCCACTTTGGAAGGTCTTTTAAGAGTGTGTGGTCTGTTGTTTGGCTCATTTTGAACATTACACTCATCCTTAAAAAGATGGAAATCAGCAGAAACTGTCCTGTAGTGTTTAAGACCACAGCAGGCCACTCTTGCTTGCTGAGTCCCTAGGTGGTTCTTGTAAGAATGATGTATTGTAAGAATGATGCCAATTGCAGTAAGAGGTGTGGCATGTGACCAGTGTATGGATTAAACTGGCAATCGAGTTGAAGACTTAAAGTGATGAAAAAGGCCTGGGTTTATGCACCTCTCTTCCGGTTGATACTGGATGTCTCTGTCCCACTCTAGAACCCAGTGACTGGTCTACTGCCAGCGAGCGAGCACCAGAGGGATGCCTGGGTCCGGGACAATGTGTACAGCATTCTGGCAGTGTGGGGTCTCGGGATGGCCTATAGAAAGAATGCAGACCGTGACGAAGACAAGGCCAAAGCCTACGAGCTGGAGCAGGTGAACCCATGCTCACACACTAGCTGTGTGGTGGATAACAATTAATAATAATAATTAATCATTCAGCAGATGCTTTTATCCAAAGCGACTTACAACATTTCATATGCTTGTTACAATGAGTTAGTGCTGGGTGTCTTGCTCAAGGACACAGCAGGCTGGGCTGGGATTCGAACCAAGAGACTTCTGCATCCCAGCCTGATGTTCTGATGTGAGGTGGTAGAACTCAGGGCTGCTAACCGTGGGGTGCTGTCTGAAGAGTGCTAGCTTAACTGATACCCGAGTGTGGCAAACTAAAGTGTGATGGGTAAGTGATGCTAAGTGAAGGATGCTAATCAAAGGGTCCTAAATGAAGCTTGTGCTAAATAAAGGCTCTTAATGTGTGCTGCCTGAAGAGTGCTATCTCAGGTGTGCTAGCTGAAGGGTGCTATCTTAGGTGTGCTAGCTGAAGGGTGCTAACTCAGGTGTGCTAGCTGAAGGGTGATAACTATAACTGAAGAGTACTAACTCAGGTGTACTATCGGAAGGATAACTGAAGAGTGCACTTGGGTGTTCTGTGTGAAGGGTGATAACTGAAGGATGGTATAAAAGGAGTGCTCAGAATCCCAACTGGAGTGTGATAACTTAGAGCATGTTTCCTCAGTCATGCTAAGTGTTGCTAACTGAAACACATGAAGGACTAGCTGACTAATGGGCCAGACTAAAGCACAGTGAATTGGGCAGCAGGGTAATGCTAGCTGTGCCTGTGCAGCTAACTAACCACAACTTCTGCCTCCACAGAGTGTGGTGAAGCTCATGCAAGGCTTGCTGCAGTGCATGATGCGACAGGTGAGCCCCTGTCAAATTCTCTCATCAGTCCTTAGCCAGTAGATTATGGTTCTTATAGGCACCAGTAAAGGCCTCAGGCTCACAGTTTCCACGTGCAGCGTTACACTAGTGTGTGTCATGCCAAGGGCTGATGGTTCCAGTGTCACTCCAGGTGGCAAAAGTGGAGAAGTTCAAGCATACCCAAAGCACCAAGGACTGTCTGCATGCCAAGTACCACACCCCCACCTGCAGCATTGTGGTGGGGGACGACCAGTGGGGGCATCTGCAGGTGGATGCCACCTCGCTCTACCTGCTCTTCCTGGCACAGATGACAGCCTCAGGTGATTCCCTCTGTGACCCTGGAGCCAACACACAATGCCACTTCTCACTCAGCCAGTCACATCATCCTGCCCTACAGTTCTGACCTCTGTCTTGTTTCTCCAGGTCTACAAATCATATCTAACCTGGATGAGGTAGCTTTTATCCAGAACCTTGTCTTCTATATTGAGGCGGCCTACAAGGTTGCAGTGAGTATGCAGCCCCTTCAGCAGGAGAGAGAGAGAGCTGACAAGACAATAGCATTTCGCTGGCAAGCTTCCATTAAACAGTTACAGCCTGGAAATGTATCTTATCACTGTACTTTTAAGCAATTAAACACTGCAGGAATTTTTATATTGTAACAAGTGTAAGTGAGCATTGTTTATTGTAAAGCCTCTTACGGTTGTTTATTGCGGAGCTTGTGGTCCTTTTGCATTTGAGAAGATGTGAGCTGCTGTGGTTAAGAGCAACTGATAGGAGAGAAAAAACGTGCAGCCATACATGTTTGTCTGCCCACAGGATTATGGGATGTGGGAACGAGGAGACAAGACCAACCAGGGGATTCCAGAGCTCAACGGAAGCTCTGTGGGAATGGCCAAGGTTTGTGGGAGGGAGCTGGGATGGGGGGGGCGCTGGGGTTTGCAGAGCGTTTGGGCCATACTGTAAGTGATGTCTTATGGTGACAGGCAGCGCTGGAGGCCATCGATGAGCTGGACCTTTTTGGTGCTCACGGGGGACCAAAATCGGTCATCCACGTTCTGCCTGATGAGGTGGAACACTGTCAGGTCAGGGCTGCAGAATTAACACTCGTTCTCACACGCAGATAAAAGACTTAACATGTTATCACCATTGCATGCAGTTCTCACTGGTCCATATAAAGGACTGTCATGCTCCAAGTACATGTAGGACAATCTTCTGTCCCTCTCTCTGTGTCCCTAATTACAGTGTGTCTTGCTTTAATGCTGGGAATTGTTGTGAACTTCTCCCTTCAGTCTATCCTCTGTTCAATGCTGCCCAGAGCTTCCACCTCCAAGGAGATCGACGCTGGCCTCCTGTCCGTCATCTCCTTCCCAGCATTCGCGGTGGAGGACGCGGACTTGGTCAGCCTCACCAAGAGTGAGATCATCAACAAGCTGCAGGTAGGACGGGTCGGCAGGAGGGTTGAGTGCAGGTAGGATGGGTCGGCGGGGGGTTGAGTGCAGGTAGGACAGGTCGGCGGGGGGGTTGAGTTCTTCTCCTCTCACATTTTTGTCCTTTAATCCTCTGTATTCATTCCTTTTCATTCCCTCCTACCCAAGACTGGAGCTCAACATTGTCTCTGTTGTTCTCATCTCTCCCTCAGGGACGGTACGGTTGTTGCCGCTTCATCAGGGATGGGTACAAAACCCCTAAAGAGGTACGGCTGTATTTGCATCCATTGCTTCATGCTTATTAGTTAGGCGGCTCTGTCCTGACTGAGAGGAAGCTGTGTAGAGCCGTTGTTCTGGACGTTTCCACCGTCTCGTGTTTTTTGATGCCACGCTCCAGGACCCGTCTCGTCTCCATTATGACCCAGCAGAGCTCAAGTTGTTTGAGAACATTGAGTGTGAGTGGCCAGTCTTCTGGAGCTACCTTATTCTGGATGGTATTTTTAATGGAGACCAGGAGCAGGTAACTCAGCCATCGAATCTTGAGCGCATACTAATCATCATAGCCTGTATGTCTCACAGGATGAGAGCATCTGCTGAACGAAATAATGTAAATACAAACACCATCTGTGAAATTTTACAAACATTACTTATGTCATGTGCAGTGTGTTGCCATGGTCACTAGGTGGTGCTGTTTGTACACCTCTGACGTGATTGAGCGTTTACAGGTACAGGAATATCGAGAAGCTCTGGATGGGATCCTGATCCGTGGAAAGAATGGAATTCGTCTAATGCCAGAACTTTACGCTGTACCAGCAGACAAGGTTAGAAAGTTTTGCCATTGCTGATTATTGTCAGCAAGTCACGCCGCCTGGATTTTTTGTGACATGGTCTTTGCTGAATGTTTAGGTGGAGGAGGAATATTGCAACCCCCACACAGTGGACCGGGTGGCCCTGGGGAAGTTGCCTCACATGTGGGGACAGTCCCTCTACATCCTGGGCAGTCTACTGGCAGAGGTAAGACCACTTCTAAAGCAAAAAAAGGGTTGTGAATGTTGAGATAAAGTCCTATAGCAGCAGAAGTTTGGCCTGCCTCGCTATCGCTAGAGGAAGTGACACCCAGAGATACCGTCTCATAACGCTTACTTTCATTTCAATTCTCACTTGATGTCCAAGGTGTGTATGGAAGCCTAAGGTGTTGTTTGGGACGGAAAACCAGGCAATCGCCCAATCGACCAAGCAGATGCCACTTTCTTATGGACACAGGGTCCAGGCCAGGTCACACGACATGTTGGCACTTAGCTGTGGATGACAAAAGACTTTCCATATTTGATTACAGTTAGTATTTGAAAGGAGTTGAAGGGCTATGAATTTTCTGCTAAGACCTCCAAATATCCAGAACAGCCAGTGCTAGTGTGAACTGGGACTCTGGCTGAAGGTGTGGTGTCTACACAGAGCAGCAGGTCAGGAAGGTGCTCACAGACAGCAAAGGAAAATCGCAGCATGCTTGTCTTTCATCTCGTCTCAGTGCAGGGTTTCCCCATTGTTCACAGTTTTTAGTAGGTTATACCATGTTCCTTCTGATTTTCTTGGCTTCTGGTTCTTCTTGAAGGGATTTTTGGCTCCAGGAGAGGTTGACCCCCTCAACAGAAGGTTTGCCACATGTTACAAGCCCGATGTTGTTGTGCAAGGTGCGTGAAAGACCTTCTAATTTTCACCCTAGTTTTCGAGCCGTGCATGTACTGACTGACTGGCTGAGCTGGATCTTGGTAAAGGGAGATGTTGTGTACACTAAGAAAAGGGTAGAGTGATGTAGGCCGGGACAGAACAGAACCACAGGATGCCGTGTGCAGAGGCTCAGATATCCGCGTGGGGTGTGCTCTGTCCATCCAGTGTCCGTGTTGGCTGAGAGCCAGCACATCCAGACACAGCTGCAGGAGAGCGGCATCTGCGTTCACACCGTGTCCGACATTCTGCCCATCCGGGTCCTCCCCGCTCGTATCCTCAGCCACATATACGTCAAACTGGGTATGTGGACAACGTCTAACTGTCACACCTGTCACACCTGTGGCCTTGGGTGCAGTGTGCAGTACAGAAGTGTGCACAGGTTGCATAGACCATGCTGCTTCAATTTCCCCATTATAATTTTAAGATGCTAATAACTGTAGTCTCACAGTAGCAGCAATAAAGCATCCAACTGAAATAAGTTGCTACAGTATCTTCCCGTGCCTCATTGGAACGTAGCCGCAGGCCTGAGAACAGTAACTTCAGAACGTAAGTTTATTATATGCTTATAATATATATAATCTTCTGTCTCACCAGGCCACTGTAAGAAACTGAACTTGAGTGGCCGCCCATACAGGCACATCGGAGTCTTGGGAACCTCTAAGTTTTACGAGATCAGAAATCGCACGTACACTTTCACACCACAGGTAACAGCTGGACTTAAAAACATTAAAGAGACTTCGTTGTTCTTATTCCAGTAAGAAAACATTATGCTTTCCTTCCTGCATGAAGTGTTGCATGGTAAAACACGGTGGTTTACTCATTCCCAGTTCATTGACCAGCACCACTTCTACTTGGCTCTGGACAACCAGATGATTGTCGACATGCTCCGGACAGAGCTGGCCTACTTGTCCTCTTGCTGGAGGATGACTGGGCGGCCCACGCTCACCTTTCCCATCACCCAGAGCATGCTGGGTAAGCACCAGTGACCATTGAACCAGCTTTTGGCATTATGCTGTTGGCTAATGGCTATGTCCTATGACACTATGTGCTATGACACTATGTCCTTGTAAAGGTATCCTAACTCCACATGTGGATCACATGGGCAGTCTCAGGGGGGCAGGGGAACTGATGCCATGGAAACGCTGCCTCATTCTGCCATTCTGAATCCCATTCCCCAAATGTCACGCACGCCCCGATAAGGTCAGACTGACCAAACCTCTGCATCTCTTCTAGTTGACGATGGAGAGTCCGTCGATCCCTGCATTCTGGCCACACTGCGGAAGCTGCAGGACGGCTACTTTGGAGGTGCCAGGTGACAAGCTCCGTTCCACGGTGTTTTCGGGTTGGGTTATGCAACCTTCGGCCATTTGCACATCCACCCCATTCCCCCTTCATGTGGAAGGGGGAAGCACCTCTACAGTGCCCCTGTTTCTGGAAAATTCTACATGCCTTGGCCTAGCAGCCACTTCCTGTCTTACCCGAAGAGGAAGTAATTGTCCTTACTTACCCCATCCTTATTGAAAAGACAGGTGTTACGCTTTGGTAATAGTTGCTTTGAGATAAACACAAGCCGTTTTTAAAAAGTTGTAAATGTTACATAGAATGAAAATGTTTTTTTTTGGCTTCAAGTGCAACCAAGTATCATAAGGGATTAACAGTGGTTGTGCTGTCTTGTGTAGACTGTATGTTAAAGAGTTTGCTGCTGTGCTGAGCATGCAGTGACATAACGGTGTTCAGCGCAGCCCACAGTGAGGAGGAATTGCAGGGTGCAGTGAATTATATGCGCAGTGGACAGCAAGACAGAACTGCACATATGCTGTGCGGTGAGTTGGGTTGCATTCGACGTTCATTTCCGTGGTGTCAGCGCTCCCCCCTCATGTTTGCCCCACAGGGTCCAGATGGGCCAGCTCTCCACCTTCCTCACCACCTCTTTCCACACGCAGCTCAGCTTCCTGGACACAGATGAGGACTTGCAAGACGAGGAGGATGAGAATGATGATGATGATGAAGACGCATCAGATGGTGTTTATGAGTATAACCCTTCATCAGGTAACACATGGTTATGTGGGAGGAGCCCACCTCACCTGACCGACAGAACTCGGACATTTAGCAAACCGATTGTGTCACGCTGTTCAGAGAAAACAGCATAGAAAAGATGCTGATATACATTTAACAGGTGTTCCCTTTGTTCGTAAGAACCCAAAAACTGGATGTTCTGTTGGATGTGTACAGTGAGATGGCCCCCAGGGGATGGTGGGGGGGGAATGTCTGTATGTAGCCCCTCCCGCTCCTCCACCACCTGCGTTATTACTTCTCCACCCGTCAGCACTGATTTATGTGCCAACCTGCTGTGGCGTCGCTGTCTGAGGTCCCGGCAGGGGCCTGGAAAAAGGAGAACGTGGGGAAGAACCGAGAGGAGAGGCTGGTCCAGGCCCAAGAAAAGCCAGAGGAGACGTTACCCACAGATGTAGGGCTCACTGCTGTACTCGTTATAAACCTTATCAAGCATCTCCAACACACAGCACAGTACAGCAATCTGTCCTTATGCAAAATGTGTGCTTTTTAACATCAAACAGTTTCACCTGTGTCCTCTCTGGTCCTTCAAATTTCGTGAAGTGAGTGTAAGAGAGCAGGTGAGGGTGATGTGAGGGTGATGTGCACTCTGTGGTGATATGTTAACATCTTCTCTTCTGTTTGCCCCATGTCCCAGGTGGTTCAAAGGACCAGTTTGACCAGTACGTCACCCAGCTCCTGCAGAGTACCGCACACCACTCCCAGCTACCCCCCCTGCAGCGAGGGCAGCAACACGTGTTCAGCGCTGAGCACACAACTCGTGACATCCTCTCCCTCATGGCCCAGGAGCAGGGCTTCAAAATGCCCCGTAAGCGCAGAGTCGAGACCGTCCGGTTTGTGGATGGGGCAACCCGAAATGCCTTGTGCTTTGTCAAGGGATTTTGGTACAGTTTAGCATTTCTTTTAAAAAATGACTGAAGCATCCTTGTCCACCTGTGCAGGAGTTGGGAATAACATGAAAGAACAGGACTAATTTTAGTTAAAGCATGAGGCACCATGACCACCTGTCATTGATCTACCACTGGGTCTGTTTAGGACTGAGGCTCTCTGTGAAATTTCTGTTTCTGAAAACAGAGTTTTGGTCTGTTTTGAAGTTAAACTCCAGGCGTTTTAAAAGTGTGAGATCCCTGCAAGGTGTCTGCTGCGTTGGCAGGGCCTGTACGTACAGGAAGGTGTTAACTGATTTCACCCGTCAAGACGTGTCTCTCGTGTTCCTGTAAACAGTCTCGGGCCAAGCCCGCACTTGCTCGGTGTCTTCTCATCCTCTGGTTCTTCCCTTCCAGAGGCATCCATGTATTTACCAGTGGCCCCTGTCCTAAGCAAGCACAGGAAAGCTTTGAATCTCCTGGATGTTCCTCACCTCCAGGGCCATCACCACCATTCTCCACATCACACCAAGGTTAGTGAACATGTGGCGAAACACGTCCTCTAGTGAGCTTCTGCAAGGGTGCTCAGGAAGATTGGTGCTCCATTATGTCATATGTAAGAACATGCACCTGTAGTCCTCAGGCGACAGCTCACGTCCAAAGACAGTGGACTCCCCTATGACAAATGTACTTTGTTTGGCTGTAGCATATAAAGCTCTCTAAATAGCTAAAATAAACTCTTAGCTCCTTAGTGTTGGCTCAGCAAATAAAATTTATGCACTTATAAATTTTTTGTTTCACTTGAGTACTTCAACTCTTATCTGAACACGTTTGGTCACTTCCCTTAGTGCTTTGCAATAGTTATCTGAATAACATCAGAAAGAATGTTACTTTTCTGTGCCCCTAAGATCAGGATTGCATAACCCCGTTCCTGTGTGTGTGTGTGTGTGTGTGTGTGTGTGTGTGTGTGTGTGTGTCTGTCGCAGGCCCACAGTGTCGATCTTCACTTACCCCACGATGCCCATGGAAACACGGACTTCGCGTTGTTGGTGAAGCAGCTGAAACAGTGTCCCACACACCAGGACCAGGCGGACATCCTGTACATCCTCTACGTTATGAAGTGAGAGAGCTGGGGATTCTGGGAAGGGATGACGCAGGAACAGTAACATGAGAGATCCTCCAAGGGCTGCAGACTGGGCAGCAGGCAGATTCAAGTTTAATTACAAATTAAAACGCTTTCAGTGCAGAAAGCAGAAAGGCCCCACATGTCCGCTGGTGTGACTGTGACAGGAAGGGAGTGCTGTGACACAGGTGAACTCGCCCGGTGACACAGAAAAGCTGTCAGCGAGATGGAGAGTGGGCTGCATCCCTTCTCTGAAGGATCTGGAACAGTCCAAAGCATGGAGTTTGAAGCCTTCAGCTAAAATAAAATTTGACTCGTAAAGTCATAAAATTAAAGTGAGCTGGCACCATAGGCAGCAGTGTTACATTGTTATGTGGCACTAATGAACCCAGCGGACTGGAAACGGAGCCTGGTGCTTCTTCCCCTCACTCCTCGGTCGTCTGTCACAGAGATACACTAGCGGTGACTCACCTGCTCACAGAAGCCAGCTTTGAAGTTGATGACTTCATATTGGAAGAGTGTCTTTTCTGTGGTCCTGAGGAAGATTTGATTCTTTTGGTGCTGATGGTGCTGATGGTGCATAACCAGCTTTGATAACTGTGGCTACCCAACAAACTGAAGAATTAATAATTCGTTGTTTGACGGGATCTAATAAGAAATATTTGTTTCCTTAAGAATTTAGTGTTTGTGTAACTGGTAACTTCCCCAGTTTTGACATCGTGTGGACGAAGTTGAGCTGTTACTAATAGAGATTTACCAGTCTTAATGAACTTGGTAGTGAGAATGCCTTAATTAGTAATAAGAGCATCTTAACTGACTGCCTAAGTGTTCATTTAGAACGTAGCCTTGCTAAATCTATTGGTCTGTCAAGAACAGGTTTAAGGACCTCTGACTAGGATGTTTTAGTCATCTATAAACAAAATTAATACTTTATGAAACTTACTGGCATCAACACATATTTGTGTCATGTAAGAGTTGACTAAGGATGTAGTAATGTCAGCGGTTGTTTTTCAGTGCTGTACTGTTATTGGTTGATGAGTATTGAGCCGGCCCCTCTCTGTCCTGCAGGGGAGCTGATTGGTTGGTTGACCTGGGTTCCAGCCAAGCCACAGTTCGCAGCCTCTTAGAGGAGCTCTACACCAAAGCAGGAACTTGCAAGGAGTGGGGGCTAATCCGCTACATCTCTGGCATCCTACGGAAGAGGGTGGAGGTTCTGGCTGAGGTGAGGCACCTAATCTGGACTCTAAAGATTTATTCAAATTACAGTCCACTGCCTAATACATGGTGTGGACAACAGTTATAGCCACCAGGCAACTCAGAGTACAGACACGAGTCTAACTCCATGGTCTGATGTACAGTACGGTCACCCCTTCACACAGAGTATGGGCGGAACACTGCCTAACACACAGAGACAGAGTTCATATTTCTCTGCCTGTTTACAGCAGTCTGGTCTGTGTATTATGAGATTATCCCTGAGAGTGAGTGTTTGTCCTCCTGTCTCACACTACAGTCTGGTCTGTGTGTTTTGGGATTAACCCCGAACGTGCTGGTGTGTTTGTCTTCCTGTCTCACACTACAGTCTGGTCTGTGTATTATGGGATTATCCCAGTCAGTGTGAGTGTGTTTGTCATCCTCAGGCATGCACGGACCTAATTTCTCACCACAAGCAGCTGACAGTCGGACTGCCCCCAGAGCCCAGGGAGAAGGTCATCACAGCGTAAGAGACCCTTCTGCCCACTCAGGGATAACCATGCGTGTTTCATGCATTAACATGATGAGGACCTCGCTAGTGGAGCGTGTCTGTGAACAGCAGTGTGGCTGTGGAGCCTGTGTGTGTCTGCAGTGTGTCACCACAGAAGTGACCCTGCTGCACAGCTAGCCTTGGCTCCATCTGTTGCTCTACAGGCAACCCACTGATTCATGGGTAAAGGCTGTTCTTGTTTACAAGTGTCTTGTCCTCAGTACATGAGCCAGTTCGACGTTTCCAGCATAGTAAAAAGTAGTGTCTGGACAGGCCATTGGAATCTGTGATCACAGCCGTGTTCCTCGGGGGGTGTCCCGGGCTGGCATATGAAGGTCCCCTGTTGACTGCAGCTCCCTCTTCTTTTTATTTTCAGCCCCCTACCCCCCCAGGAGCTGAGCAGCCTGATTTATGAAGCCAGCGGTCAGGACATCAGCATTGCAGTCCTGACTCAGGTGAGCAGCAGTGGGCGGACGGGCAGACCGTGCGGGGGATGAGTCACAGGTCAGACAGGTATGACGCAGACGTCCGCCTGACACTCTGCCGGTTCCTCTGGCCCACCGCAGGAGATCATGGTGTACCTGGCCATGTACATGCGCTCGCAGCCCGCGCTGTTTGGAGACATGCTGCGGTTACGCATCGGCCTCATCATGCAGGTGATGGCCACTGAGCTGGCCCGAAGTCTCAACTGCTCCGGTAACTGGCCCCCTGCCTGCAAGGCCTACACTCACACCAGTGACATCATCGCCCGTGACTTCACTTCCCCTTTCATGTTCCTAAAACCTGCACAATTAACAAGTGTTGCTCCAACTGGCAAGACTACAGTGAAATACCTGAAGGTTTTTCTGTTCTGACCATACCGCTGTCACACTGTACTGTAGTGTAACTGCACCGCAGTGCTGCTGTATTGCTGTTAGCATGTTCTATACCATGAGCTCTGTTTTTGGACTGTACCATGCATGGACTGTACCACTCTTCTGAAGGGGAGGAAGCTTCAGAGAGCCTGATGAACCTGAGCCCGTCGGACATGAAGAACCTTCTGCACCACATCCTTAGTGGGAAGGAGTTTGGTGTAGAGAGGAGTGGTGAGTTTGAGTCCCTCAGTTTTGGGACTAATCACCCCCTTGTCCTGATAGCCAATGGTTTCAACCATAGCTGAATTTCTAACTGTGCTACACTGTGCTGTGCTGAGCTTGCTGTAGTACACTGTGCCATGCTGTGCTGAGCTTGCTGTAGTACACTGTGCCATGCTGTGCTGAGCTTGCTGTAGTACACTGTGCCATGCTGTGCTGAGTTTGCTGTAGTACACTGTGTTATGCTGTGCTGAGCTTGCTGTAGTACACTGTGCCATACTGTGCTGAACTTGCTGTAGTACACTGTGCCATGCTGTGCTATGTGTCACTGCTAAGCTGTTCTGTGTTATGCTGGGCTTTGCTGTTGCGGTTTGCCCCACTAACCGTGCCATCCTGTGCCTCTGTCTCCCAGTGCGTCCCAGTGAGTCCTCTGCCACCAGTCCTGCTATATCCATCCGAGAACTGGGCCACACTGGGGCCACCAAGACGGAACGCACCGGCATCAGGAAAATGAAGACTGAAATGAAACAGGTGGGTCAAGGAGCCAGAGTCTTTTTTTTTTTTTCCAGAGAGGTTTGACAGCAGAGCAAACCGAGAGCTCGGTCTACATGCACCTCATGCCTGTATCGTTTCTCTGTTTAAGAACGTGAGAGCAGAAATCTCAAGATGAGCATGAAACAGATGCTGGTAAACTGTCACTCATGAAATGTTTGTAAAGTTAATGGGCAGGTCGGGTGAGACTGTGCCTGGCGCCCTTCTCCAGGCCCTAACTCCTCACGCGCTGTGCTGCCTGTTTCCCTCCACTCTGCTTACAGCGGGACGCCTCCCGGCCAGCAAGCGTGGGTTCCCTTTTTGTCTAGCGTGTTCCGTCAGCATGCTCTCTGTCTCTGCCATGTAAGATGTCTGGAAGCTTGTATGGGGAGCATTCCCAAGACTAACCTGCAGCTCCGCCATCCTGTGTGAGCTGTCTCTGCACGGCCTATAATCCGACGCCTTCTGAGAAACACCCTTGCGCTACACGCTTGTCCACTTACTCCTGCTCTGTCTTTGCGCTGTGGTCATGAGGACAGTCAGTTGTGTTTAGTGGGACTGGCGGTCTGCCCTTTTGGTATGTTTAGCATGACTCTCATGACCGCGTCTCCGCCCTCTGCTTGGACTGGCATTATTACAGCGAGTTCCTTTTGGCTGCATCAGTCGCACCAGCGTCCAGGTTTCTGTCACTACTTTCTGTGTGTTTATTTTCATTTTCTCCCTTTTTTTATCCCTGTCACAAGTTGTCTTTTTCACAGTGCGTCTCATGGAAACAAAGCAGCTTCAGGCCCCCGATGTGTTGGTGTGAGCAGGAGTCTGAAACCAGGCTTTGACTGTCCATGGTCATGTGTGTCTTGTCTGGCCACCTCATTCTCTCTGTCTCATTCTTTTTGTAGATCTTTAGCAGTGGCTACTCCATCTGCAGTGGAGCCACCTCACCCCGCTCCACGGTAAACATCCACCTGTCTGCTCCGCCTCCTTGTCAATCATTCGGAGGTGGTGCAATATTAGTGGGAGAGCTTGTTCTTCTGTAGGTTTAACCTGAGTGGAACTGGACTGTAGAGCCTTGGGCTGAAAGCCTTTGGTGTGACCGAGGTACAGATTTGTAGAGGTGCTGTTTTCTTCCTGATGTAGCTGTTGTCAGTCTTCTCTCCTGTTCTTAACTTCGCAGAGACCAGGACAGACATTAGACTACAAAACAGCAGCTAACAATAAGCTTTGCTGTCCAACTGACAGATCAAAGCCATTTTGGTTTGTCTGTGCCTCAGACAGACAGGTCTGCCCTCTCCTAGGTTTTAGGCAAACAGAGGCAGGAACATCATCATTTAAAAAGCTCTTTTGAGAAAGTTCAAGGCAGGATCAAGTGAGATGTTAGAGAAAAATACATCAGGGAAGAAAGGCCAAAAACAATGTGTTTGTGTTTTTATGTTTATCTGTATCATGTATTACTTTCATGATCCATAGCTTTGTTATTTTACAAGTGTTTTATTTAAACTGAGTGTCATGGCAACAGGCTTTCCATTAGCCTGTGGTTTACTCTCTTAGTGACTGTGCTGGTGTGCCATTATGAGTTAGCATGTGTTTTGGTTAGCATGGTTGTGGCTCAGTGCGTACATTAGCATGTGTGTACGTTAGCATCTATATGTGTTAGTACTTATTTCGGCTTTTGTTCATGTATACAGTTTAAAGTCTGAGGAGACAAGCAGATATATTGATTAGTCATTATCTTAATCATGTCTGTTTTGAATATGGCACCTGCCATAATAAACATCAGAGGTAATTTAGGGATAAAGCCTTTTGAAGCGGATTAGTTTCCTGTCCAAGGTCCATACGCAGTGCTGTGGTCGTTACTGGCAAGGTGTGTGTTGTAAGAAACACCTTTGACATATGGAGGATGCAGGCTGGTTGTGATAGCTCAAAATTACAACATGGGTGAGAGTAGATGTGTGGTGTCTCAGAATAGCCTGCAGTGTGTCAAAACTGTGTGCTTCTGATTTGAAAAATATTCTTTTGCTTGCGTTCTTACATGTTCGTGTGTGTGTGTGTGTGTGTGTGTGTGTGTGTGTGTGTGTGTGTGTGTGTGTTTCTGTCTCCTCTTTGTATTTGTGTGCGTATATATCTGTGTATGTGATGTGTGTGTGTGTGCGTGTGTGCGTGTACACACACGTGATACCTGCAGCGATGCAGCAGCCCCTCCTCCACGCCCAGCGGCCCCCAGTCTCCCACAGGCCTCGGAGCCCCATCGCTGCTGCTGGAGGAACGCCAGGGCCAGTGGCTTCGGCGCCGCAGGCTGGACGGCGCCATTAACCGCGTCCCCATGGGCTTCTACCAGAAGGTTTGGAAGATCCTGCAGAAGTGCCACGGCCTGTCCATCGATGGCTACGTCTTGCCGTCCACCACGACCCGTGAGGTACGCAGCCCGCCTACCATGGTCTGCCTCACCATTAACATTATCGGTATAGTTAACAGTGGTATTTGGTGTGTTTGTGTATCTGTGTGTAAAGTTTGTATATTCTGTCCACCTGTGCTGAGCCCCTTACGGCCTTGTCATAATTGTTAATTAATGTTCTGGCTGATTAATTAAAATTAACTCAAATTCACAGAGCAAAACTAACACAGCTGTCCACATAACACTACTTTTGTGAAGTTTTAAAGTAGATCAGAGGTCAATACCACCTTTTATATCTGCACTGAATACATTTGCAATGATAAACTTAACTTAATAGTCTACCTTTGCACCTAATTAAAGTTATCCATTTACATTATAATTTCTGCACGTCAGTACGTGCAAATCAAGCCCTTTGATTGGACAGTGCTCACTGTGATGGGTGGGGCTTGGCTTCTGAGCCAATGGGAGGAGCCTTGGCACTGTGGTCCCTGGCAGCTGTGCTCTCACTCCTATAGATGACCGAGGGTGAGATCAAGTTCGCCGTGCACGTGGAGTCGGTGCTGAATCGCACGGCCCAGCCAGAGTACCGCCAGCTCCTGGTAGAGGCCATCATGGTCCTCACCCTCGTCGCTGACATAGAGGTCCAGAGCATCGGAGCCATCATCCACATTGACCGCATCGTCCACATGGCCAATGAGTTTTTCCGGCAGGACCAGGTAGCTGGCAGCTCAGGGGGCCGGACAAACGGTGCTCTGGGTCGTTAGGAACAGCGTGATATGTAGACCAATACTGAAACAGCACAGAGAAACTGGCGAGCTGCCATCATGCACAGCAGGAACTGCCCCTTATACCATGTGAAGCATGTTCAATACACTAAAGTTTACATGGAGCACCACCCACACGGAGCATATAATGCTGTGTTCCAGCACAGTTCACTGGCATCTGCGTGCTGCAGACGTAAGTCACAGTGTTTGATCACTTATATTATGACTCATTAACATGTGCAGGAAGCACTGGTGTGTTGTAAATGATGACAGATATTCTTACAGTGTACAAACTCATAAGAGAATGAAGGTTGGCCCTGTTACCTTTTTACCCATTTCAGATGTTTTTCACTTTGGAGAATGTTTCGTTTATTTAAACAGTCAGCGTTTTGTAAGATCGCCCAGCCCTGCTGCCCCGCAGTGGTAAGGCCGGTGCCCACAGACTGTGTGTTTCCTTTAGAAATCCCACGGAACCAACGATTTCCTGCTGGACCAAGACCCAGGCACGGGCATCTGTAACCTGTTCTACGACAGCGCCCCCAGCGGGTGCTTTGGCACCATGACCTATCTCTCGAAGGCTGTCGTGACCTATGTGCAGGACTTCCTGCCCAACACCAGCTGCCTCATGCAGTGAGAAAGGGGCTCCGCCCACATACAATGTACCCTCACAGGTAGAGTCACCTGGTCCCCTAGACCACCAGGCTAATCCAATGCAGAGCACTTCATAGCCCTCAATTTTAAATTCAGTTACACATTTAATGAACGAGGACTTTTTTCTTAACCTCTGAAGGAATCCAGTTTTCTGATGACAGTATTCAAAATTATTTTGTCTGGTTCCAGATTTACGTATGCTAACTAAATCTTTTATTTTGTGTAGTTGTGTAGTGTGAAGGTATTTACCCTATGAAAATGCTAAGTACTTAATTTATAAGTAATTAGTCTGGTCCCTTATGATCAGTACCTATATTCTTTGTGTCCTATCATTATTTTAACTGTACACATGTGCATTTACAGCATAGTGTTTTATTCAATTTAATAATATTTAATTTAAAAGTTGCGCACTATTTACCAATCACTGATCTTGTTTTATTCAAACCGTACTCTGTACTGTAATAAGGTGCTATGTATAATTTACAGCATTAGTGAGAAAATCACATGTAGCGTTCTGACAGGGAACGACTGTTTACTTGAGTAGGACCATGCTGGATGTAATTAGCCTCACCGTTTTGGTTCACATCAATTCACGTCATGAAAGCCATTATTGTGGGGCTGGCATTGACATGGGGCAGACATTGCCCTGCCAGTGGTCAGATATACGGCCTCAGCTGAAGCCTTGGGACTTCTTCTGGATCAGCTCTCCAGTGATACCTGGTCCAGCTTTTTCCGATGGCCGCCAAGAAAGTGGAAGGCCCGGTGCATGATGGGTAATGTGGTCTCCCACTGCTCTGAATGTGTGAGTTGAGGTACACATTAAACAGTGACTTAAACTCATGTGAATTCTAAATATTCCTCCAGGAGGGTTCTTTAGTTTTTCCATTAACTTTTAAGGTACAACCATATTTAGAACAGTTTACAGCAAAGCAAAAACAATGTACTACACTTTACACAGTGAGCTACTGTGGAAGAATGGGTAACAAAATGGGTAAGAAAGAGCAGAGTGTCAGTCAGGGAGTGGAGTATGACTCTGTATAATCTTTGCGGATGCTGTAAATGCTCTTCATGTACCCCAGATTCATTTACTGAACTGTGCTCCTCTGATCTTCAGTGGACCACCTTCCTTCTGAAGGAAACCACATGTCCATATTAAACACCAGCCTGAGGAACTGTCAGGAATGTTTCCTGGTTTCTTCCCTGTTTTTCTGCATGTTTTGGTGTTGAACATATGTGTTTAAGTACAATAGTTTCAGTCAGTTTTCAGACTCCACATAAGGGACAGATTAATTTAGTATATTTAATGTAGCCTTTGGAGAGGGATGTGTGAATGTATGGCAAGTAAAAACATCAGGGTAGTCTTTACAGCCGTGGGAAACGCGTCTTTTATGTGACAAATGGAGACAGTTTCATAGTGGGTGAATTTTAAAAGTTTACCTTCAGTTTCAAGATGGATGCATTGTTAGTTTTATGATATAGTGGCTGAACTGAGTCATCGTAGGAATGTACAGTGAAGCAGTGTCATTCGCAACACGTAAAAATACACATTCCACATGCAAAAGTTCACGTGTCATTCTCAACACGTAAAAATACACATTCAACATGCAAAAGTCCACGTGTCAGACCGTTTGTGTTTTACTCATGTCGCACTCTGAATTACGTGTATCTGCTGTAACACTGAAGTGTAAAAATATATCACAAGAATAAGTAGCTAATGACTACCAATAACTATATATATTTAAATATTAAATACCTGAATCAGAATCAGCAGGATAACAACAGCACAGTTTGTGTGGCCTAACTGGACATTCATAAACATCTCCACCTGGATTTCTGATGTTAGTGTATGGTGTTTCCTGTGGGTAATATTTGGCTGCTGTGCGGTTACTAGGCAACACAATATGTTTGAAGTATAAATACAGATCATTATAAGAAAATATAAATCAATTTGTGACATGGGTTGTCCTGGTGCTTTTCTTGGACTCCTTGGTTTGGAGCAGAGACTTTAGGAAGGAAACGCTGTCTCTGGCAAACTGTTTAAGAGGCCACAACAAAATCTGACCAAAGTACTTCACCAGACAAGTGTGTATAGACAAGGCAATCCTGCGTAAGCTAAACTTCAGACTACAGACAAACATGTTGTGGACATTGCTTTCCTCCCTAAAGGACAGGCTGACACTTTTTTCTGTTGAATGAATTCAGGCGATGTAATTCTGGACAGGCACATTTATAGCCACCTCTGTAGTTGATGCAGATGTGAGAGCAGCCTCCGTTCTTAGATTGGCACTCATTAACATCTGGAGAGGAAATTAAACATGGTTAAACCATCAGCTGCTGTTTCTAACTTCTGAGAGCACAGTGATTAAAGGCAGATTATTATTATAAGCTAAAGCCAACAATAGCTAATGAACTGTGATGCAGTTGTGTGTAAAATTAAGTACAGCAGTTCTGAAGACAGGTGCAGAGAGGTCTTCAAACAGGGGCAGTTTTCCTGGTGTTCTCCTTGTGTGTGTCTACTCTTGTTTTGACACCATGGTTTTTTTTTTTTTTTTTTGGGGGTGGCCGTAACAGGCACGTGGCAAGCCCCCACCTTTGCAGCGGTAGCCGTCAGGGTCCAGTCTGTATCCGCGTGGGCAGACGCAGCGATGGGAACCTGGCAGGTTTACACACTGCCACTCGCACCTCTGCTGGCCAGCTCCCACCTCCCGACACTCGTCGATGTCTGTGGGTGTTCCGTGACCAGGCTCATCAGAACATTTCTCATTTTTACAGTGTGCGCTGTTACGTAGATGATGCAAAGACCATGAGACAAATGGAATACACTGACCAGAAGTAAACAGCATCATACAGAGGCGTAACAGAAGTTCACGTCTACAAAGTTAACATTGTGAAAACAGGCAGGCGGCAACGAAACATCCAGGCTTTTATAGGTGTGAACAGTTTATTTGTCAAAAGACATTCCCAGTCAACCTGGCTTTGGACCTTAGCTGTTGTCCCACCTATTCTATACCATAGCTGCAGTATATTATTAATTACAGGTGTCCTTAATGAATTCAAGATCGCTTGTACTCGTTGGCCCAACCCACTTTCCTCTTTATTGGCTCCCATTGGGATGTGCTGCACAGTGATTGACAGCTGGTTGTGCAGCCCCCCCACCCCCACCTACCGACACAGCGCTCCCTCGCGGCCCCCTCTGGCGTGGTGGTATTCGGCTGCTTGCGGAACCCAGCAGGACATTCAGCCACACAGGAGCGCCCGTCACCTGCCAGCATGTACCCGTAGGCGCAGGAGCAGCGGAAAGAGCCGGGGGCGTTGTGGCATTCCATACTACACAGACCTCGGCCATTGTTCTCTACACATTCGTCGATATCTGCACAGCCAGAGGGGGGCGTTAACAAGGCAGCTCAGAAACAAAGAAATGATCGTTACTGTTCAGGACAACCCATGGAGAGGTCGACCTCTGACCTATACAGTGGCCATCCTCAGCACCCAGCCCGTAACCCTCAGGACAGTGGCACCGGTAGCTGCCTGGGGTGTTAATACAGCCAAACAGACAGCTGGTCATGCCCACAGCTAGCCGGCACTCGTCTACGTCTGCAGGGAGGAGAAAAACATGGAGCAGAGTAGCAAGCACAATGACGGAACTACCACATGTCTGCTTTTACAAATTTTAAAGTCTTTAAATTGTTTCCCCAATGCTCTTGCCAGTGCAAACCCAAAACAAAGATTTACCATGACAAATTCTGTAGCGCACAATCCTATAATGTTATTCTGAGATTACATGTACCGCCTGCTAATCTCTGGCCACAAACTGCATTAAAAACAAATGTGTGGAACCTGATTCAGATCAAAATAAAATCATAGTACTTAAAAGTTATTCATAATACTTAAAGTCATGTGAAACAGTCCAATCTTTTGATTGCTGTGCTTCTGGACTGTTTATTGGCAACACTTCTCTGCCTTCCTCACCGTGTCAGATGACTTTTCAAAGTGGAACAAGAGTAGAGAGTGATGGGAATGCAGTGCTGGGGGTGAAGTGTGTGCATTACCTTGGCAGGAGGCCAGATCATCTGCTAGCTGAAACCCCGCATGGCAGAAACAGCGGAAACTTCCAGCGTTATTGGCACAGCTGTGGGCACAGCCGCCATTGTTCACCACACACTCGTCTCTGTCTGCAGACAAGGTGGCCATGTTAACACAGCATTAATTATACCTGAGCACAGAGGAGGGGGTGTGGCCATATCAACAGGGAGGAAGTATACCTGAGCACAGAGGAGGGGGTGTGGCCGGCTCAACGGGGAGGAAGTATACCTGAGCACAGAGGAGGGGGTGTGGCCATCTCAACGGGGAGGAAGTATACCTGAGCACAGAGGAGGGGGTGTGGCCAGCTCAACGGGGAGGAAGTATACCTGAGCACAGAGGAGGGAGTGTGGCCGGCTCAACGGGGAGGAAGCGCAAAACCCCTGATGCATTCTGGAAGACAGGCTCACTTACCGCTGCAGGCCTTCCCATCGCTGGACAACAGGTACCCTGGACCACAGCGACACTCGTACGAGCCAAACGTGTTAAGGCAGATGTGCTGGCAGTCGTGCATCTCCACCAAACATTCATCAGTGTCTGCGGGACACGTGTGTGCGTTACTGCAGCGTTCAGAACACATGCAAACACATTTCTTCTGCTTTACAGTGAGGGGTGCCATAG